>JAEBDU010004595.1:0-11599 GCA_016802625.1 Heliconius numata | reverse complement strand
TGTCTTATCTCTGCTCTAATTATTTTATTTCCGTTGTTTGATGTCTTATTTTTTATGAGACATTTGTCAATGTTTATAAAGGAGGTGCATTTAGGTGTCTTATAGAAATGATATCAGGTTCTTTTGTTTAGAAATTCAATTGATAATTTTAAATTATTTTTACACTAATTAAAGGAATTAAAGGAACTACAATACAAATATTTTATAGGAATTGTTTTAGTCTTTCGAATGCATTTTTATTAGAGGATGAGAGAGAAAGAGAGAGAGCTTTTACTTAAAAAAGTACTTTGTTTCTTATTTTTCTTTGTTTTTACCAACGATTTCGCCTACCGTGGTCATATAGAAATAACTAAGATTGAAATACTATGCGCCCGGGCTGACACTAAAATTCAAACTAGAAGTTCCTGAGATTAGTTCGATCAATTAGTGTAAATATGATTTAAAAATAAATAATAAATTGTAAGATAAAAATGGTATTTTCAACGAATCAATAGAGGTTATAATTTTGCAGACTTCCTTATTATTTCACTGTACTTAAGTTATGTATGTATGTATGTACAGGGTGAGTCATATTGAACTTTCCGATTTCAATAAGGTGTGTATTAAAAACAAAGCGACATGCAGTAAAAATTATTTTATTGTTTGAAAGCACATAACATGCAGTTTTAATTTAGTTGGTTTTAAAAATGATATCCTGTAAATGTCTACCTCCATTGACCACACACTGCTGAAGCCTTTCCCGGAAGTTGTCCATTACTCGTCGAGTCATATTCAGCGGAATAGCATTGATTTCTTCCGTGATTGCAGCCTTCAGTTCATCGATGGTTCGGGGACGATGCGTGTACACCTTTTCCTTCAGGTAACCCCAGAGAAAGAAATGTGCCTCATCACTGAAGATCAAAACAGCAGTGCGGGGGATCTGCTGAATGTCGCGGCATAAATTTGTTCGTGTGTCTAAGTCTCTAACTGTTAATTCTTGCACTACCTGAATCTTGTATGGGTGAAATTTAAGGTCTCTATGCAGTATTCTGCGGACACTACTGAAAGATAATCCTAGTGAAGCGGCATGTTTCCGAACAGAACGCCGAGGGGATTGTTGAATTGAAGCCCGCACTCTATCCACGTTTTCCGCTGACGTTGACGTCCTAATTCGGCCTTGTGGTCTTGTTTTTAATGCTGATGATGTTGCTCTAAAATTTGATACCCAATTTCTGATTGTTGGTCCAGTGGGAATGGGATCACGTCGACCAATAGCAAAATGTAAACGGAACGCACGCTGTGTTGTGATCACGGAGCCGCCATTTTTAATAAACTCTTCAACTACGAACGCACGATGTTGTCCCGACCAGGCCATTGCTCACACTAAAACTGCATGTCATGGCGCGTCTAATGACACCATCCCCACCCTTCTACTCCTTCCCTTCTTCGTGCAACGTCCTTCCAAAACCGGAAAGTTCAATATGACTCACCCTGTATATCTAAATACCGTTTCTCAAGAAATCTCTTGCCTTGAAACATAGACGCGCCTTGCGGTTTTAATTTTACCTGATTGCGGGTCAGCTTACTAAGATATCGACTATATCTGTGTGAATTTTTGCATACCTACCTCGTGTTTAATATGTGTTTGTTTGGTTTAACGCACTGATCTCAGGAACTAGTAGGTCGAAGTAAAGAACTTTTTTTGAGTAGTACAGTAAAATAGGCTTTATTATATTCCATTATTATTAAGGTAAATAAAAAAAAACAAAATTGTTAATAGATCCATTTTCTATAGAAAACTCTCGTGTATTATACTCCATAGTTCTCAGTTCGATTCTTGCCTCGTCGACTCGAGAGCTGCCATTGTCTTGAGTAGGTAAACGTTTGTAGGTTCCTACACTTCCGTACACATACATTTGTATTTGTTCGTGTATTTTTTTAGTAGTTTTTTTTAGTATATGTTATAGTTATTGATTATTTTTCACTCATTGAAAAGCTTTCAATAATAAAATAAAACAAACATTAAATAAATATCAATAATTTTTCTCATATATCTTCCATGTACAGACAGCGATCAGTTATAATTATATTGTATATATGATGAGATGTCAGCATCTGAGTGTTTATGCGATAGTTGTGAGTTCGATTCCCATTCGAAGAAATGACATATTTAATACGATTTCTTTTAATTTCTCCGAGGCAAAACTTAACGCCGCGCTTTGCCTACGTAACACATAATAAGACATTCACTACTATTCTATAATACATACATTATACAGTGCACACCTCACACTGATGTCAATATCCGTCGCGGCATAACAATGATCGTCTTCACGCTGTCTTAGAAACATCCTGATTCGATATCTCCTCTTTGCGGATATTACATATTTAACTTAATGCTTATTGCTTGTACGTGTTTGATGAGGTTTTATCTATTTATTTTTCACCGCGGTCTCGGTTAGGTTACGTATTGAGGTTGTGTAACAGTAAATAATGAAAAGTGGATTTTTTGGCTTCACGCTGTTTCCCGCATATAGCAGAGGGAAGATGGGAACCTAAAGTTGAACGACTCTGTTACCATTAAAAGACACTTCCGTTACTGATTTTCCGTTGAATTGGGAGGCATTATGAGTGTGTTGAGTGGCGGGATTCACCGCGCTTTGCCAGGAACTAAAAATATTAAATATTTCATTTCCTTGATTGGTTTTCGAACCCACAACCCGTCATGTGTATAGTACGTGCCTCTGTTCCACAATTGGCTTACTGTTAGTTATTATGAAATGTATAATGCTCTTATATTGTAATAATAATTTATCTAAGTAGATTCTCACGTGTATTCAGACTAACAGGCTATTTACTATTTACTAACTTGTCGTGATACGTGTTGGAAATACGTAGCTGCGTGAAAGATGACTATGTGCGCATTGATTTTGATTTTAATATTATGAATATGATGTGCCAATGGATGCCAAGTTTAATATTGCTTAACTGAAATATATGTTGCGTGTGGATGAAATATCAGTGGAAGTATTTATAATCCGCTTTCAAGTCTGAGATCGAACTTGAGATGCCGTCTTCATTCATAAACTACTTATCTATAAATGAAAACGGCATTTCAAGAACGACCTCAGACTTAAGAGCGATTTATAAATATGGAACGTATTTATAAAAGTAATTTATGATGTATCTAAAGATATTTAAAGAACGCAGGTTTACGTTTATTTTTTTCGTATAATCAGAGAAATTATTTGTCTGCCAGTGCAGTAACATTAAAATACTTCATAAAAGACATTATATCCTTCACATAACAAGATAGGCAGAAGGAACCAGAGTACCTAGTGTTAGAACACTTCCGTTCCCCATTTATTTTTTAAATAATTTTATTTATTCTATATATATAATGTGTTCTATATATTATATAATATTTTTGGATAACAGAGTATTTATTTAGCATTCAGTATAATTTGAAAAGGAAATACATAATTTCCTAACACGAGTAATTAAGCTCACCGAGCACGTGTGGATCACGTTCGGTCCAAGCTGTCACGGAAGCGGCTAAAGTTAGCCCTCGATACGTTTGTATTGACGTCATACAAACATATAGCTAGCTAACCTATATGTGTGTATGTTTGTTTATCCTCCCTTAGATTGGGAAACTCTTGTCGTTGTGTAGAGCTTTTGTTGGTTAGTGAAAGCTTGTATGAAGTGTTTTTGTTTTGTTTGTTTTTATGTTTATTTGTATTAGCTGGTTGTAATTAGAGATTAATTGTCATTAAATGTGTGTTGTTTATTATATCTTACCTATAACTTAATTGTGGGATATAGCGTGAAGCTAAAAAAATGTAGGTTTGTTTAGAACGTTTTTTAGCAATATTTAATAATAAGTATAATATTTACATAAATACAGCCATTTTCTTTTCAAATATATTGTTTACGACGCACAGACAGTAGACAGCGACAGTTTTAATTAGGACATATCTCAAGTTTTATACGATACGAAGCTATTAATTATGGTTTCTATACACTTCGTCGGCTTGGAGTGTAAACGTGCTAAATCTGTTTTTTTATAGAAATTCTAATACCATTTGAAAGTGAAAAAAAAAAGCTTGAGAATATAGAAGTAGTAGAAAATTTAAAAGAATTTTCGAAATATATATTATTAAATATAATTAAATATGTATAAATTATATTAAATAAGAATAAATTATATTATTAAATATAATTTAATAAGTATATTTCTTAAATTGATGGTCATGGTAAGGCCATAATGAAAGTCATCAATCCTTTAAATTTATCAATTTTATAAATATTTGAATAGTTCATTCAGAATTCTAAAATACATTTGATGTGTCTCTTGTCTACTGATAACACCTGTCGTCCTTATCTCGTTTACATTGCAAGTGTTTTAGAGAGTGTGTATTTCCTGGTATTTCATAAGAATATTCATATTGTACGTATGGTTTACTTTTATTTTCATTTTATCTTTATTTTAGATATTTTACTATCTTGGTAAAAGGTGGTCTGGACTGGTCTGTCGACTGTTAAAAGTGTGTTTTAACATTAGGTTTTCTGCCAACCGCACTATATAGGAATAAGTGTTAAGCTACTGATTTCTATAAAATGTGAAAAATCTATCAATCTATGAGGTAAAAATAGAAACTATTAAGTTTTTTAAACCTCCATGACCAACCTAAAAATAAAAGTACACAAAAACACCAAGTAATTGTTAAAAAATCACATTTTTACTAAGATTCTTGATATTTTTCAGTAAGTTGTAAATTTTCTAACTCTATAATATACTTCAAACTTTCGATCTGCCTCTCTCGATTGCAAATATTTACCCTCCTCCGTCCTTGGACTCTGGCACGGTTCAATCACTCGCTTACGTAATTTATTTACATCGAATAATGCTACTACTACAGTCTACTACACCCAATCAGGCACGTTTAAACTAAGAAACTATACAGAATATTTAATAATTATTATTATTCTGATTTTTTTTTAATTGTTTCACGCTGTATCCCGCATGTGCACTTCTTTTCTTCGAATAGGAATTGAACCCTCAACCTGTCGCATTATTTACAGTCACGACGGGTCGCTTATATTGTATTGATTGTATTGTTTTAGCTTTATAATATTAATAGAAGTTGACGTTTTTTGTAATTTTTATTTAATAATAAATTAAATAATTATACTTAAGTAACTCAAGTATTCTTGTTCATTTGAACTTAAAAATCTTTTGTTACTTCTTTAAGTGTTAATTTGAAAACGAAATTATATAATAGTCTTTAATTTAAGTAGACCTCGAGCCACCATTAGACTAAACAGCTTTTGACCTATTTTAATTTATATTGTCGTTTCTTTTTTCTCGTCATTTTAGTATCATTCACATGGCAAAGTAGATAGGGGGAGCCTAGTGTCATAACACTCTGCTCCAATTAAAACACTTGCGTTCTCCACTTTCTGCGGAATTCAACGCCGCGCTTTCCCTCGTTACCAAAGCGAAGAAATAAAGATATAAAATAATTTAGAGTGGAAATCGAACCCATCATCGTTGCGTTTACAATGGCAAGATGGATGCCCCTGGGATCACGACAGCTTCTATGTATATTCTCTAATATCCCTTATATATTTTCATTTCTTAAGTTTATTTTACGTTCAGGTTCGTTGTACTCTATCTACTTAATAAATTTCCAGAGAAATTTAATCAAGCGAAATTGCTTTGACAAGTAAATTACGTTTCAACAACTTTATAAATTGTGTTTGTCTTTTATTGATGTTTTAATTTATGTATTTGATTGTTATGGTTGAATTTATGATTTTTATTAAATATGTGACGTTTAAATAAGTCCCACAATTGTATTTATTGGTGGTGGTAATGTGGTGGTGGGGATATCCCCATATCCAATTTATATAAATTATATAGGTACTTTCATGAGTGAGATACGAACCTATACTAACCGTTTTCAGTATGATATTAATAGTGGTATATCTACCTAAATTATATTTTAGTACATTTCAGTACAAAAAAGTACACGAAAATTCAAATAATTGAGTAAAATGACATCTATTACTGTAAATATAAAATTAAACATGTAAGATATTTTCAAAGTAAACTACTAACGTACGCCGTATTAAAGCTAGCGAATACGAACAGAAATAATATGGTTTTGCGCAATTGGTTGCTTTAGATCAGATCGATCATTGAACTCTACGTCGCCAATATCGATCTCTTTGTCTCAAAGATTAATATTGATTGATGCTTTCATAGGGTATTTGGAGAAACCTTGAAAATCTAAGATATTAAATGTGTTAGGTACATGCTGTGCTATTGACAATACTTGTATTTAAAACAATTTGTATGGGCCCGGCGGTGGTGCTATGGCACAAGGGTGTGACTGTAATGTGATAGTTGTGGGTTCGATCCCCACTCGAGGGATTGAATTATTATTTCTTAATATTTTCATTTTTTCGCTCTGGTGTCGAGGTAAAGCGCGGGGAGTTTGAGTGACACTAAACTGGTATTGCTTCTAGAATTAGGTTGGAAATTGGGAACGGAGTGTCTTAACACTAGGGGGAACTGCGTACTATTCTAAAAGTTGAAGTTACATGATCCTAAAAGAAATAAAAATAATCCGAACAAGTTAGCTAATGGTCTGAGAAACGACCCTTAATGTAGACCATTTAATGTAGGATTTATGGTAATTGTAACGTTTGTACCAGACCGAGACGTAAAATTTCATTATCTGTTATAACTACTTAGCGGAATGGCGGCAGTCTTTATTCTTGTGGAATTTTTGTTTGTTTTAGTTGGTATTGAATTCACATCGCTTCGATCTCGCTTCGCTTCGATGCGATCGTTTGCGAAAAGTTATTTCAATATTGATTTAAAGCAACTGGACTCAAATATAGTATCCTCATTTGATTATTAAACATAATACATTATTATTAAATTAGGAAAGAACAATTTACTTATGTTATTTTATTATACAGTAAAACTTACTCTACACATGTACGTTAAAGTCACTCTGTATATAGGCGGGAGCATACAGTAGGCTCGGCAGAGGGAACCTAGTGTGAAGACACTCTCCCCATTTAAAGTAAAACTGCTAACGATCAAATTTCCTTACTTCTAAAACCAATGAAGATGTTCCAATGTGGTTTTATGGTCCTTATTTTTCTAGATTCTAGAACATCCTTCCAGTAGAAATTTCTAAACATATCACTATCATACGTTTCTAGACAATTGACATATTAGGTTATCGACGGCGCCGTTCTGCCCTAACGCGGCACAGACATACATACATACATATCTCATATACTCGTAGTAGGCAGCGGCGCGCCGGCGCTGCACGAGTCCGTGCACTTGTTTACTACTTGTTGTTGTTATCAGTGAGATATCATTCGACTGATAACGAGTGTTTTATGATAGGTCCAGTCGTTTAGATGATAGATGAAATGGGAATGATTTAAGTGGGAACTAAGTTTGAGTTCTTTGTTTTAATTAGGTATATGATGATTTTGTTGAGATTGCGCTAAGTCGATTTTGAGTAAACTTTTAAAAGTAAATTATAGGCTTTTGGTTCGTCTTTGGCTTTCAAACTGAAAACATTCTTTAGGTCATTAAAGCTATTTTTGGACCATCTAGTTACATAAAAATGACAGTTTTACAGAGAGCTACCACCAGCACGGTTGGCAGTTCTGCTGTGAGGAGGTGGCTTTGTTTGTATGGTCAAATGGAAATATTTAGGGAGTTATATATGATAAATCCTAAGTGTCTAAGATACCTCTGTCCACAACAAACAGAGAGAATTCCTGAGATTAGTGTATACAAACAAACTCTTCAGCTTTCTAATATTACTACAGATATTATTATGTATTATTATTATTATTATTATGTATTCTATTATATATTATTGTTATATATTCTAACGTTTGTAAACAAGTGACGTCGTATGCCTAAGTTATCTCATCATATATCGCAGGATATAGGAAAAATCATACAATACAAATTTCGCAAAACATTTGCCAATTTTTTTATTATAAAACTGTATAACAAATTTAACAATTTTATATTAATTAAAAATATTTTAATCAATTTAATATTCATCATTGTCAACAGTTGACGAGAAGATCTTCTGCTGCCACGGCGGCCTCTCTCCCGACCTCCAGGCCATGGAACAGATACGCAGGATCATGCGGCCCACCGACGTGCCCGACCAGGGCCTGCTCTGCGACCTGCTCTGGTCCGACCCTGATAAGGATACTGCCGGATGGGGAGAGAACGATCGTGGTGTGAGCTTCACTTTTGGCACGGAGGTATGATATTCGAACTTTATGGATAGGAATATGGGTACACTAGTTAACGAAAATTGGGCGAAAGTAGGAGACTAAATGACTCAACCCTAGGTTCCCTCTGCCTACCCTGACAACGATTAAAATGAACATGTTATATGAGTATATCACACCCTATATGAAATAGAGACGGCACTGCCAACATTGCGGATATTACAGTGAGCGAGTAAATTACCCCTTGCCGCCGACTTCGTTGGCAGCTTTAATACGAAATTGATTAAAGTTGTGTCGTGTGTTGTACTTGTATGACTCATACAGAAGTTTCATTAAAAGCTATTTCTTTTATAATTATTGTGCTTTGCTGTGGTTTCCTTATTTCTTACCTAACACAAATGGAGGGAACGGAGTGTCTTAACACTAGGCTTTATCTGTTTACCCTACTATACCCAGGATATAGTAGAAGCTGATAAAAAATCCCCTTAGTCTGTCTATTAGTGAAAACCTTATTAAAATCCGATGCGTTTAATTCTGTAAATTTTAAGAGTACATGTATGGAAGCGGCTTTGTTTTGTATTATGTAAAGAAAGGTCATTATCATAATTGCAGTACAAAGGTAAAAGTCGTGCCCGTCTTACGTAACTAGCATCCGCGTATCATGTGGACAGACGGACATGAGCACGCTACCATGTCGATATTTATTTGTTTACTATTATATAATTTATTTATCTATTAATAAATAATATTTCATTATATATTTATCTATGTAAATAATGTTTATTGCCTCGCCTTGTAAAGAGCGACGTTTGAGGAAGTATCGTGTTTTTGCTTGTAGTGAAAGTGTATATAGATTAATTTATATTTATTAAAGTTATTGTTTTATAACTACTTTATAGTAGGAGGGTTTGTTTGTTTATCATAGTCACTAACGAGGAGGCAGACTGAGGCCAGTCGTTCTTTTCCCACTCGAGGATATAATAAAATTTTATATTTTCATTTCCTCGCTCTCAATACCCAATGCCTAAAGTATTCGAAGTATCTTAACACTAGGTTCCCAGGTTTCCTCTGCCTACCCTTTCATGTGCGTATCAGTGTTATCTGATGATCACTTACCAATTTTTTTACAATTTTATCTTTTCATTAGATAGCTTTTAAATTTATCTTCAATTTAGTAAGATTGTACTACATTTAGAATTAACGTTTTTAGAACCTAGATAAAAATAATCATTATTGAATCCTAATATATGATTTTTTCATTTCCAGGTGGTTGGCAAGTTCCTCTCGAAGCACGAGTTCGACCTGATCTGCCGCGCTCACCAGGTGGTGGAGGACGGCTATGAGTTCTTCGCGAAACGACAACTTGTCACGCTCTTCTCCGCGCCCAACTATTGCGGAGAGTTTGATAATGCTGGTGAGTTTTCGTTTTTTTTTGTATAAGTGGATTATGGTAGTGTTTTCTTTTTCCGTTTTTCTTTTTTTAGGTTTTTGAAGGGAATTTGACATTGTTATTCTCAAATTTTAGTTAATTTACATAAATGACATTTTTTATGCGTAAAGTTTTGTGAAACAACTGTTACCTGGAATGGTCTTATCAGCTTTGTAAGAGACATTTAGTAATAGTAGTTATTATATATTAAATAACTATATTTACTCAAACATCATTGACACATCCTCTCTTATGGGTTGTGTCAAATAATATTAATAAAAATATTAACTTTTGTGTAAGTCAGGTTGTTTATTAGGTTGTTATTTCAAATCGTTAATCTTTGTATTAAAGAAATTGAAAAACGTTCATTTTCTTTCTGTAAGCTAAGTATTATGTTAGTTAAAAAAGTGTTTGTTTTTTCCTGAGTAGTATGGTAGAAAGAGAGAACAAGTTTCCCACGTACCGCCTAATTTTGAAAACATTGCACGTTTAAAAGCGGAACTCAACGCTGCGCAGTGTATACCAGACCAAAACGATAAGTTTTTAATATATTGATTGTTTTTTTTTTGAAATTCCAGGAGCCCTCATGTCCGTAGACGAAACGCTCATGTGCTCGTTCCAAATACTAAAACCTGCGGACAAACGTAAACTGTATTCCGGTCTGAATATGGGCAGACCCAACACACCGCCTCGTGCACAGCCCAAGAATAAGAAAAAGTAAGTTTTTTATATTAATTTATGTGTATTTATAAGTGTTTTTGTCATTTAATATGTATGTCACTCATGTTATATGATCGGTTCAAGGCGTAAATTGATTAATTCTATGTAAAACAAATATATGTAAATGCAGTGTAATTAAAAATTGGTAAAATATAACTTTTAGATTTTACCTCAAACAGTATATAAAAAGAATTATCAAATTGGGGATTTCATAGATTTGTTCACCAGCTCATGCATATACTAATGTTATACTATAATTAAATTTCCAAATTAGTTCAATTGTAAACATGTCGTATCTAAATTATATTGTATCGATTATAATTTTAATTTAGTCAAATAATATATATTTTAAATGAAACTATTTTTTTATAGTCCCTTTCATTTTTATACTGCTGCAAGGTGTTCGAAACGTCAGGTTTCCAAAAATGTATAATTTTAAATATACGCGATTAATCTAATTAAAATAGATTCATTTAAAATGTGTAATAATCGTGAAAATCAAAGAACTTAATTATATATGTTTTTTATATTGTAACAAAATACAAATGTGTTTTTTTTTCTTTATTATAACTATTATTTTTATTTAATTCAGAGATATTTGAGGCCGACATCTGTTAAGGTATTAGAGTGTTAACTAATACTAACATTGAATTTAACGAAATAACATTAAAAAAATATATATATTATACATTTTATTATGACATGCATGCACTTTGTGTGTTTTGGGAGGTTTCTTATGATTTTTGTGTTTGACTTTTTCAAATTTCCCATTTTTTTTAAAGCAAATATTAATAAAAAAAGGATTAAAGAAACCCGGCCATTTTAATTTAACTCTATGCCTATAAAAGAAAAACTACCAATTCATTTAAAATTAGGTTGCATTTTTATACGAATAAGGTCTAAATTATTCAAAATTGAATTCTATTATACCCGTAAGTTCCTATTTATTATAAATTAAGCTCTTTTCCCGTATAAATAAAGTCCAATTAACCCTATTTAATTGTCCCGCAGTTAGCCATCGCATCGAAGTCGACGACTTGCATGGATCCCCGCGATACAACACATTGCCTACGTTTTGACAGCTTTTCTTATGAAAAAACAACCTTTTTTTACCTATCTATGTATGTCCAAAAAATTTCGCTTTTTTTCTTAATGTCTTAGAATTATAGGTTTTGAACTTTA
>JAEBDU010004592.1:0-17969 GCA_016802625.1 Heliconius numata | reverse complement strand
AACGTTTACACTACTTTAAGCTCATGAGATCACTATTTAAAAATGTCCATTCATTTTTGGAGTAATGCGACAAACGGATGACTTATAACGTAGTTTTAATCATATAAATCTCGTCTTGATACTGTGGAAACTGTGTAAACTCCGCTACTGTCAGTTACCTCGTCGGTACTCTCCGTTAATCAGGAAATGTCCGTGTTTTCTATTTTGTACAGGAACCTGCGGCGATGCAACCCTCATGACTCCCCATTGGGGGCCATTGTGACGGTGCTGCAGTTGGCGCGAGTTGACCGAGTCGAACTCCTCCTAAGGCCCGCGCCTCCAACACGGTTCAAAAGTATCAGATTATCGCTCTTCCTCTTGCCTGAGAAATTACAGAACAGCAATTCCCGCATACCTTTTCTAAAGTTCTTAGACAAGAATGCATATAGCAAAGGATTGATTCCAGAGTTGAAGTACGTGATAAGAAACGTTAGGGGCGTCAGGAGGGCGCTGAAGTCACTAGTACCTTGGTATCCACTGGACCAGTACTGCCACATCTTGCGTGCATGGAAGGGCAAGTTACATACGGCGAATGTAAGCACTACTACTATCAGCATACGGACGACACCGCGTCGGGCGCGTAGCACGTTGCGTGATAGGTGACTCAAGTGATGGCAACTTCTGGTTTCGTGATTTGAACACGACTTTGACGATTTCGACGGTGTATGGGTCTTCACCTGGGTAGAAAGAGTATCATTAAATAAAATAAAATGTTGAATTTAATTTGTACAAATGAAATATATTATGTAATTTTACATAGAATAACAGGCAGATAGAAGTTTCCTTTAGCCTAATGATACAAAGAAAGAAGTTTCTGCTACGCTTTTATTGGGGAGCGTCGGCTACACACGCTACATCTTTACAATTAACTAACTAGAAACCGAAACTCTTACATACTATCATATTTTAAAGTGTCTGTCCGTAATTTCAAAAAATTGTGGTTTTACAAGTGCATAGTTATTTATACGATATTAAATACAAACAAACGGATAATTTATTTTGTCTGTTTGTCCAGGCTAATCTTTGGAACTATACTGACTCCAAAAATACATTAATACTTTTTTGTATACCGAAATGTTGGGACACTATGCACTCCACCATTTTTTTTAATTATTGTTGATTAAATTTTTTTTTCCAATTATTTTTGTCACAAAATCGTTTTTTTATTAATAAAGAACAGATAAAAAACTGTCAATTTATTTATAGATATTGTTGTCTGCCGCCATTGTGGCCTGATTACGAACAGTCTGTCCGATTATGTGTCCAAATTTTTCTTGGATGAATATTTATAATATAAACGTTAGGAACTCTATTAAGATAACGTTTTTTATCTTGTAATTTTGTTCTTTTTATTTGGCGTGAGAGGAAAATGGTATCACACTCATATACTACTTGAAATTGTACGCCTAAAGGACTAAATGTCCGTATGTTGTAACATAACAAAAAATATTCTTATATGTATTTTTATTCTCTTATTTTTTATTTATTTATATAACAGTGTAATAGATTTTTTAGGAAATCAAGAATATCGTGTACGAGAAAACACTACTAAGTGCTGCCGCAAAATTTTACATCGTCGCCTTTCGTTATTTTTTTAAATTTGTTACAAAGAGAAAACAAAATATAGTTTTTTTTCAACAAAAATGGCATAAAATATTCAAAACTACAATCTTATTCCATAAAATAATATCAAAAGCAAGTGAATAGGACATTTTTAATCAAATTGAAAAGTTAGAAAAAAGTCCTTCCACAGGTGACAGCTTTGGTTTGATCGCGTTCATTTACAAAATTGACAAATTGGATTTTATTTATTTTAAAGACTTTTAATTGTAGCGTTACATTGCTAAGATAAAAGTTTCTATTTAGAATTCGTTTTTTGGGACTGCATATGTAAATAAATTAATTTGGGAACTTAGTATTAATACACTCCATTTTTATAAAGACCTGTTACCACATTTCAATTGAATTCTTGAGGTATTGCTTATTGAGAGGCGAAACTCAACGCCGCGCTTTGTCACCAGAGCCAAGAAATAACATTATTAAATATTTAATTCTCAAGAATGGAAATCGAACTCACTACCCCCTGCGCCACTACGGCCTCTATTAATTTCTACGCTAATATTTAACAATGTAAATGATTTCGCCTCTTTAACATTAATAATGAACGTTTGTGAGATGTTTTGTTGTGTTGACAGTCTCAGTCTGCCTACTTATTACGCACCATGGAGCTTGGGTATTACTCAAGTATGTAGAATGTTAATGTTTTCAAACAAATGTTCATAATATTTGTCACGACTTCGCTCTATTTTAATAATACTGAATTGTGGAACATATCCTGTTAATAATAGTATTATATGTATAATTTACAATATTAGAATATGCGTACATTGTAAAAATCTTTAGCAAAATCCCAACATTCTCTTATTGCAACGAATACGTAAGTTTAATCGATAAGCGATAAATTAGACTTTAGTATTTGTTTAAATTAAATATTATCTATATTAAGTAAGAGGACATGTTCTCACTGACTGAGAATACGTTGTCAAAATATGCGTTTATTTCTATATAAACGGTATATGGTTGGGTATATGGTTTGAATTTCACTCGGTATCTCCAAGCGAAACTATGATAAAGGCCGTTGACAGACAGATGAGAGACAGAACAACCAAGTGATCTTATAATAATTTCTTTTTTCCTTAAAAGATATTCTAAAAACCGGAATCCATCAAAATAATTATTCAAATCGGTTCACCTAGTCACAAAATTTCTGAGGTACCTAGTAAATATAAATAAACAGTGGGTACACCCGAATTTATAAGCTCCTCGTTTTATAGTTGTCGGTAAAAAAGCGATATATTTCCATAGATTTCTTTAAAATATTATATTTAAATCTCCGTTTTAAAAGTTATATTTTTTATAAAAATCTAATGTGTTAAATAAACAAAATGTATCTCGTTACAATTATTGTAAATTAACAATTATATTGCTTACAATATCGGCCAATTGTACAGTATTATTAATATTTATCTGATGCAGCATAATAAACACTTTGTTATTCCATCAAATAAATTTATATGTAAGTACAGTTTTCACAAAACTCGTTCGCGAAAATACACCGAACGTTCCCAGTATTACAAACGACAATATTAATATATTATAAGGAATCGTGACTACCGCGTTTTAGAATAATTATGCACGAATACCCTTTGTTCTTCTAAAGTTTCCTTATATTTGGAATTTATGTATGTCGACTTCATTTTTAACTTCATGAAAGGTTATCGCGTCTCACAGCTTCATCTCTTTACGAGACGACTTCAAGATCTCGGATCTTGAGCCGTATAAAAGTGATAGCGTATACCACGCTGCCGTTATCGAAATGTTAGTCGATTAAAACGTAAAGCTCTGGTCGTAGAAATCGTGTAATATCCAAAGATCTAAGTACTTTTCAAACAATATTTAGTAGCATATATGAAACTGGTTTAAATTTAATTTGTTAATCTTTATATAAATTTTATATTATATAGTTTATCAATAGTTAACAGATCGCGATCAGAGTATAACGATTATTACATTATGTAAATGTGAAAAAAAAAAATTATTAGAGTGGACAATTGAAATATTTTTTTAAAATCTGTGGCCACAGCTAGACTGTCTCTCTGTACGAGTATGTATATGTATCTATCTTGGCTGTGGACTACTGGAAAGTGCTTGAATGTCGGGGCTTAAAAATTCATTACCTCATTCCAATTTATACGCAATGAATCTGTCTAAAATAACATAACAATAAATCTATGTTATTATTATTAGAAATTTACTTTATTGTCACCTATTTTGTCCAATATGATAAAAAATATTTTTTATTTTATCTAGAATACTGAAAACCTTGGTTTAATTTCATAATCATGGAATGGACAATGGACAATGTCGTGGAAATATGCCATATTTATTAAAGCTGATAATTGATTATGACATCGTAATGTTTTTACAGATATATCTGTTTACTCAAGGAAAAGAAAAATATTTCTGTGACAATATTTAAATAGAAGCTGGCGCTATTGAATAATTTATGACTAACCTACTTGCAAACAGTTAATCCTCTCTCATGCGGCGTAATGAATTGCACTTCATACAAATGCACTTTACCTGCCGCTGTATATATGTTTGTATATAGATATAGTAAAGTAAACCAAATAATTAATATTTTCTTACAAAACACGTATTTTTATATGTCAACGAATATATGGTAATAATAAAGTTATTACTATAGCTGCACAGGTACATATGGATGAACATGGGAATACAATTTACTTGTATTCCCATGTTCATACATACACCTAACAAAATTGTAACTAATCGCTCTTTGTATACGCAAGATTTGAATTTCTATTATAAATTATTCAAAAGAATGATTTTTAAATTTTTTAATGTTTGTTTGTCTAATTCTAGAAACGGCTAAACCGATTTAAATGGTATTTTCTTTAAATAGTTGTTTTATTTAAATCGGTTGATAAATAAAAAAGTCATATCCGTATAAATAATTAACAAAATAAATTATGATTATTTTGCTACTGCTATTCGTAAGTTCAAAACTTGAAGCCCATAGCACTCTAAAAGCTTTATGCGTGTATTAAGTAGCCATAAATCCTCTAATAACATAAGTAATATTTGTTAGTTAAAAATGGCAGTCGAGTCCGTGAACTCTTTGTTGGTTGCATGAAATGGCAAACCTTGCAGAACAGATTCTCGTGTTACATAGATTGAAAATTTCTCACACGGGAAAATTCTCTAAGATTTTGTACGGATGTAATAAAAGCGTTATTTTACCTCAATAAACACACTTCCAGTACTTCTATTCTTTTGAAATAGGAGTATTTACTTCAGCAATAAAAAGATATACAAAATATTTAGAGAGATGATTGAATTTAGAATGGAATTAAAGTTGTTTTACGTAAAAGATAATATAATATTTATAACGCTTTGTTGCGTAAATCTGTTAAGAAATATTTAAACTTATTTAAAAAAATATATTTCAAAGTTATGTCTTTATACACAAACTAAAACAAAAAACAAATTTAAGAAAATAATATTTTAACTACTTCAAAGAATAGATAACTAAAGAGCAACTAACGAAATTATTCATTAATTTATATCTATTTAGTATTTTTCTATTAATACTGCTTGATACCTATTGATGCTTATCTAACACCGACTCAGTAATATATTAAATATATCGTTCTAATTTATTTCATAGAAAGTCATAGTGAAATAGTTAATATTTTCATTTTCTTTCTTCGCTCTGGTATTTAAGGAATGCCTCCAGATTCGAAAAAAAAAACGTTTTGTTATATACTACCTTTGTTTCAGATGCGGTTACAATAGTTCTTTGGGAATCAGTTCTAACGATGGTTTTTTCAACTCTTGGACATTGCGTAGCGCAGCACTGGCCCTGGCCAAGCTGGCCAAGTCCATGTGAGCTCTGCCAAAGTCCAACTGCTATCCGTGTATACAGGACCTATTGAGAACACATTAAGGAATATTTAATGTATTGTATCAATTATAAGCATTCCTTCCCAATGTAAGATTAAGACGATATTTTATTGTTTCATTTAGCTGAATTTATCTCATAAGTTATAGTTAATTAGAGGCCAGTCATGCAGCAGGAGACAGCGTGTGACTGTAAACGCGACGGGTTGTGGATTCGATTCCCACTCAAGGAAATTAAATATTTAATATTTTAATATAGAAGATATCTCTGGTATCGAGGCAAAGCGCGGCGTTGAGTTACGCCACCCAATACACAAAAATTCCCTTTGCCTATATCTATGCTGAATGCAACATTGTTGCATGCAGCATACTTATTATATTCCCGATAAAATTATATGAAAATAGATATAAAAAATCATATAATATACTATTGAAAATATTTATCACATTATGTATTAATTATAATTAACTAAAGCCATGATTACGCGCTCATTCGACACTAAATAATTAATTATTTATTATCTATATTTCACATATTATCATAATATAGGAAAGTTAACATTAATTTAAATAATATTTTGAACTTTTCGCACAGCTTTTATGTAGAGCCGCCTCAAGGCATTACATAATTATTATCATTTTATACGCAGTAGCTACCGAAATGTTTGAAATTTTGACCACGCTTAAATTATGAAGTTATTTACTTTAATCTTTGTTACATAACTCCTTTGCTGTTTATATATAGTTACTAATTCTCGTTAGAAGATAATAATAATTTAATATTTTCTCATAATGGTGTAACAAGATTGTGACTGTAAATGCGACGGTTGTAGCCTCGATCGATTGGGGGGACGCTCTGGCACCAAGGCAAAGAGCGGCGTTGAATTCTGCCATTCAACACAATGCTTCAAAAAATCGACAGAAGGTGGGAAACGTGTGGTGGAAGGTGAAAAAGAGTGTCTTAACACTAGGTTTTGTTTACCTTGCTATATGTCGGTTACAGCATGGAGCTGAAAAAAATGTAATAACCAGACGTCGCTCCATGCTTTTAACTGTAAAACTTATAACATTCTCTTTTCTACAATCATTTTTTTTACCATCTATTGCCAAAGTTATAGAAAAGCTACTAAACTCAAGATTACTTAATTATATGGAAAAATTTAATATTATCTCCAATTCACAGTATGGCTTTCGACGTAAAAGAAGTACTGAAGATGCCATTGTGACACTAACTTCTCATATTTCCGAAAGTATTGATAAAGGCAAGAAGTGCTTAACCATCTTTCTAGACCTAAAAAAAGCCTTTGACACAGTCTCCGCTCCTATTCTGCTGCAAAAACTTGAAAGTGTCGGTATAAGAGGTACTCCCCTGTTATTATTTCAAGACTACCTAAGTAACAGGAAACAGCGAGTAAAAATTGGTGAATATACAAGTAGCGACTGTCCCGTAAGCTTCGGTATTCCCCAAGGAAGCGTGTTGGGGCCATCTCTATTTTTAATTTACGTGAATGACTTGCTAAGTATGAATATTAAGAATGGTCAAACTTTTGCTTACGCAGACGACACTGCAATTGTCTTCTCGGGTTCTTCTTGGAACGAGGTAAAGCAAACCGCGGAAATAGGACTCGCAAAAGTGTCTCTCTGGCTTAAATCTAATGTTCTCACACTTAATATAGACAAAACTAACTACATTTGCTTCACTATAAACAATAGAACTCAACCCGGAACTAATTTTATACTAGAATTGCACAACTGCCCGTATAGTAATACTCCTGTATGTGATTGTACCCCTTCGATCTTGAGTAGAGTTTCTACTACCAAATACCTTGGTGTAATGCTTGATCAGCGTTTATCATGGCATACACACATAGACTATAAAAGCACGAGAATTCGAAAACTTATATGGGTTTTTAAAAATCTGAGACATGTAACAAATAAAACAATACTAATCCAAATCTACGTAGCTTTAGCTCAGTCAGTATTGGGGTATTGTATCTCTGTATGGGGTGGAGCATCTAAAATAAAGTTCCTTCAGATAGAAAGAGCACAAAGATCCTTGCTGAAAGTCATGTTTTTTAAACCTTTTAGATTTTCTACAGAGAGTATATACTCTAGCTGCGACTTATTGTCTGTACGAAAGCTATATATATTAAATTGTGCTTTGAAGGTTCACAGAGCCGTAGTTTTTTCAAACAACCTGGAACAACCTAACAAAAGGACGTATGTCCCAGCTTATACTCCTCTTATAAAAACTAAATTTGGTAACCATCAATATGAAAACCGCTCAAAGTGTTTATATAATGCAATAAACAAAATATTAAACATATATTCCTTAAACTTCTTCGAATGTAAAAAAGCAGTTACTGCTTGGCTGCGAAGCCTAGATTATGACTCTATAGAAGCCCTGATGCGACGTTAAATTTGCACTACACATACACACGCACACACACACACATACACACACACACACACACACACACACACACACATACCCAACCACACACCACCAACGAACAGACAAACACATGCACACGTTTTAGTTTAAATTGATCTATATATATTAATTTAGTTATTTATTATTATTGTTTGTTTTCTATATATTTTGTATTGTAAAGTAGCTATAATTATATCCCATTTATTTTTGTTTTTGTTTCCATAACGAATGTATAAAGTGTTATGGAAGAGCGGGGCCCCCTGTTACAAGTACTAGTATTATACTAGTTACTTACTAGGTTGGTCTCATTACTTCTATGTAGCTATGTAATAAGTGGAACTGAAATAAATATTTTTATTATTTTTATTTTTATTTTAGGAAATATTATCCTAGTAGGTTAGTAGGCTACTATTTTATCGCGGATATTAAAATATAAATTATTATTTGAGATCACTAAAATTATAAAATGTTTGTAATCTTAAATATTAGTTAACGTGTTTTTAATTGTAATTGTTATTTTTTCTTATTTTATTTGTTTTTAATAAAACAGAGACTTTCAATTTTTATACCTTAGCACTACTTTTATACATACGTAGCTACATATTATGAGTCGAATGTTATAAAGGTCGTTTTATTGATATAAATAATATCTTTGATAAGAATAATAATTAACTTTGTTAATTTACTCAAAATACATTTTAATACAACGTCCTTTCTCAATCCCAAGGGAGTCCTATTGTTTTCCGGTAAAAATTTGCATTAACGTTCTTTAAACATTTCTACACCCACTTAATACTAATTATCTTTTGGAATATAGAAACAAGAAAAGAAGGAAAAATAAACAAAGAGATTTTTTATTAATTCACGTAGGAATTTCGGGAAATTTTATTTAATTCTTTCCTTCACTGTCTAAAGAATCTATCTATATTTATCTAATATACCTAGATAGAGGTATTTTAGATATATCTATGTTTGTCAAATTTTAATGTTATATGCTGGGTGGTTCGCGCTCCGGGCTATGTATTGTCTGTCAATCACTCAGGGAGTGGAAGTTCTATATGTAGATTAATAATAAATATATTACGTATAGAGATGTTATGGATCTATATTTAACATAAAGTAAGACTATTTATAATTATTACTTAGTACGCTATCATCCTATCAATATTCTGTTATATATATTTATTATATTTAAATTATTAATAAACGTAATCAGGAGCAATGAATATTTAATATCACGAAAATCAGCAAAGTGGGGAATCTCTATGCGAGATGCAGCGTAAAGCTATTATACGTATTTAGCTAATAATACCATGAAATTTCTTCATAAATAAAATATTACAATCCTAATTTAATTAAACAGAAAATGAGCAACCTACAATAATAATAAACATGAATAGTGTAAAGTGTAAACATAATTGAAACAAAAGTTAAATATGTTTAATTCCTATAAGACCTCTTATGAATTAATAATAATATTTTCTGTCCACGTCTGCCAACGTAAAGGAGCCACGGGTCCGCTAACTTTGTTGTGGTGATGATTCGCAAGGCCAAATTATAACAAGGTTATAGTCGTATTTCCAACGGAGCGTAATAATACGACAGATGTATTAAAGTTCCCTTAGAAGACAATGAACTGAAATTTATAAATAACTTATAATATACTCTTTTATGTATTTATAAATCTGAATATTAAGATTGAGTATACAGAGGTTAAGACACTCCGTTTCCCATTTTCTGATGAATTCTGGAAAGATTGTATATTGAATCGCGGAAATCAACGCCGCACTTTCACTCGACATCAGAGCGAAGAAATGAATATTTCATAGAAGAAAGAAATATTTCATTTTATCGAATGGGAATCGAACCTGTCGCGTTTACAGTCTCTTTTTTAGCTTGTGCTTCTCCGTCTTTCTCTTTTGAGAGAGAGAGAGAGAGTATTTATTCATATATACATAGACATATATCTGCAGGAGATTGAAATATACTAAAGCTCAAGAGTTTGTGCGTTTGTTTAAACGCTAAGATCTCTGGATCTACTGTACCGATATTTTTTTTTTGTGTTGTATGAAAGCTACATTCCTCTGGAGTGCTATAGGCTTTGTAACATTGCTGTGTAATTTTCAGTTAGCCTTAAATAACGAAATAACAATAATAATGAACGTCATCTACTTTTTTTAAGAGCGTGCGCTTCAAAAATAGTAAAATATTCTATTTAATTAAATATAGAAACAGAAATGCGTTCACTTCATAAGATATGAGGAGTAAGTTTAGCTGATCGATTTTTCAATATCGAAATCCACATAATGGACACGTACAGAGCTTGTGGATACCCCGAAGGGCATGTATTCTGTATGAAGTCGCCAAATAAATGATAAAAATGAATGAATAGCAAGAGGTATGCGATATTGTCTTAGGTATAGCGCGCACTAGTGATTTTTGTCACCGTGACTGTTGCGTCACTGTCACCGTGTACATTACACTAAATGAAGGTGCGCGCATTTGGATACGTGACAATTGGGTGACTTTTTGTCCGCGGAGGACGGCAACACGCCGGTGACGCAACTGTCACCGCTTCCATAGATTTGTATGCCCGTGCGCGCATTAGCAACTAAATGTCACCTCCCCCTTGCGGTTTCCATACTAGTCGTCTTCCGCATATACATGAAACAGCAGCGTGTTGCATTGCAGCACCGAATTTTAAATTCAAGAATGGCGTCAAGTTCATTACCAAGGCAAAACGTGTGTTTTCATGAAGATGAAATAGACAATGACATTACTGATTGACGAAATTGAGTTCAGGCCATTGCTCTATGACAAATCCCTAAAGGATTATTCAAATAGTAATTTGAAAGCAGGTGCGGAAAGTACACAGAGAACCATCTCTTCGAGATCCATTTTATCAAATGTAAAAAATTTCGTCACTGTCATCGCAAGTGCGCGCAGTCGCGAAAAGTATGGTGACATGTCAGTGACAAAAAATTTATTGTCACCGTGACAAAAGTCACCAGTGCGCGCTAAGCCTTATGCGTCGTTTTGTCTATTATAAAATTATCTATGAAATTAAGTATGCTACAAGCTGAGATTAAAAATAAATGAGTAAATATGAGACGAAACTCTCTTTTTCCAAGTCTGGATTACCAGCAAATATAATAGGATATTAGATTATTAATATACCAAAGATATAATATAATAGAAAGTTAAAATATATTTACAAATATTACATACATTACTTATGTATTTGTCCTCATAACTTGTTAATTATCGTTCTATCACTCAAAGGAAGTAATATTCGAAATTATTGAAACGTCTAATCTCATCGTTTACGTCGAGATTAAGCAGAAAGATATCTCATCTTACTTGTAATAACGAGAAGATTGTACTCTGGTATACTCGTATCTATATTATAATGATGGTTGTTAAATTGAACGTGTAATACTTATATTTTACTCATTTCATTGTAAATTTAGGTATATCGTAAAGCAATAATATTTTACTAATATTATATGTTCAGTTCTTTATGAGCTATGTTAGTATTTACATTACACACGTGCATTTCTACAGTGCGATACATACACACGTACAAATTTATGGAAATAGACACTGTTTCTTAATTTTGCCTGTCTACAGTAGAACTATAATATAATAATAATAATAAGCCTTTATTGCTAAAATTAAATTTTATATTATTCTAAATCTAAAGTTGTTCATTTTTCAGCTTGTCCTTCAAACAAAGGCCTGCTCTAAATCTTTGCATTTTATCTTATCCTTTGCAACACGGATATTGGTAATTTTGGTCCAGATATATTTTTAAAATCGTCTTCTTAACGTGTAGCCGGTCTACCTTTACTCCTAGTCCTTACTGTTTACAACAATAAATATTTCTTCTAAGTACTACGAGTATATTAATTGTCAAATAGGTAAGTTTTTCATAAGGTGTAGCGCTCAAATTTCCGATATTTAGCGTTGCCGCGTACAGATTGTTCCTATAGAGGCACAGAGTCCATGTCACTTTTACGATGATGAATGTGAGGTGCAATGACGCAGTAGTGTAGGTCGTAGCTATTCGACATTTGAAGAGGATATATGGTTTATTCCAGAATGGCATAAAATGAAAAATGCATCCACCATGCTGTTTTTACTACCAATATGGTTATTATAATAAAAAAAAACCAATTCAATTAAAAAATTATATAATATATAACATTATAATAGGTATTTGGAGTTATATTTGTTGGTGTTTTAATATATTTAATAAATATCTTAGATTCATTAGCGTTACTAATTACGTTTTAAAGGTGCCATGTTTATTACTTAACTTTAGGAAAACTAAAATAGATGTAATTCACAAAGTTTATTTGTAAGTTCGGGTCGGAAGTTTAATCGAGTCTGATATTGGGTTCTAAAGGTAAAAAGGCCAGTCATTTACTATCAAAGAAACTGCTGATAGCTCGTAAAATACGATGCATTAAGATAAACTTTACTAGATCTCGTACGTGTTTCAGATAAAGTAATTATACATACGTTACAATGAATTTTTGTGTTATTTTTAATTAAACAAAAATAAGAAATAATTGCATTTTAAGCAAAAATAAATTCCAATCAACAAATTCCGGCCTTGTAAAATATATTATTATTTAATGTAGCAAGTCATACCCAAAGTCGTTAGATACGAAGCTAACCGTAATTATTAGGTGATTTTCTTTGGTAAGGTAAATCTGCGCGTTTAGCAGTTCACTCTCACTTTTGTTGACTGTTCATAAACTTTTGTTATTATAAGAATCCAATGTTCTTATAATAACAAAATGATGCTTTCATATATGAAATGTGGCTTTTTATACTGATATATTTATTTATGTTTTTCATACAACATAGACGCATTACATGTTGAGTGGCGGAACTCAACGCTGCGCGTTGCCTCGACACCAAAGCGATGAAATGAAAATATAAATTTAACAAAATATTTTACTTCCTCGGGTAGGAATCGAACCCGCAACCAGTCGATTTTGCAACACATATTGTGCCATTGCGCTACTAATGATTTCATATAATAATGTTTAGAGATTAATTATTAAGAAGTTATATGATACTTCTTAGAGGTATTCACATTATTATCTAGAAATTATTATCTTCAGGCACAGAATAGAGGATTAAGAAAGTTTTTGACAAAAGAACCTAAAGCCCGTAAATGGCATCCTAAATAAATAGCCTAATAAGTTTCAAAACTATTTCGGTGCTTATTTGCGTTGAATGCGTTGCTTATAAAATCTAGTTTCGTCAGATCCTTTGGTTAAAGCTAGTCGTGATGCAGGGTCACAAAGTGTGACCGTAAACGCAACAGATTGTGGGTTCGATTCCCACTCCAGGAAATGAAATATTTAATATTTTCAAAAATCACGCTGTTGCCTTCCACCATTCACTACGCAATGCCTCCAGAATTCAGACAGCTTCATCCATCATAATGAAAACCTCCCACAAAATGAGCTAAAACTGTAAATATTGGTAGAAATCGTATAAAAAACTACGATAAACTGCGAGAAATTATGGATTTTTCCAAATTTTCTTATTACGAAAAGTGAATATCTTAGTAACAATATTAAAAACATGATACTATATTTTTTTAACCAAATATTCAACCTAATATATTGTACAATAAAAACACTACTAGATTTTATATAAAGCAACAGAGATATTTTTTCTTTGAATGTCTATTGAATGTTATTAAGTAAATAGACATCTAAAGACTTTATAAACATATTTTGAATAAGAAATTATTGCTGTACAAAAATTTTTACAGAATTAACAGAATTTTGTTTTATACACAATGAAAAAACTCCATTAAGAACTAGAATCTAAATTAAGGCTAGAAGACTTTAAATCATGAGGCTCTATAAAAACCAATGTGAGAGCATGACAACTCAACAACATTAAGGAAATAAGGTTATATTATGACTGCCACTTCCTTAACTCTTAGTTAAAATTCTTCCAAAAAAAGGTCATGCAGGATAAATGGTTCATATAGACTACGAGAGAAGTAACGATATAAATTAAATTAAATCAGCTTCACGCTGTATCCCGCATACAGAAGGATAGGCACCTCGTGTTAAGACACTCCGTTCTCCACTTTCTGTTGCGATATAAATGTTAGATATTAATGTACACTCGTACGGATTTTTTATGTCTGAATATTGTCTTTTTATAAATGTACAGAAATCGTATCCGAGCTGTCCATACGCAAATTGGTGATAATATAATGGGTTCATTGTGCGCGATGCGGTTTATTGAAAATGTCAAAGATGTTCGAAAACTTTGCTTATTTCTTTTTTTTTTCGAACATGAGGTTAATGGTGTTAGCCGTATTGGCTTTTACAGCGACTCTGGGTGAGTAGGGAAGAGAGTACTCTGTGCCTGAGAAATGCAAGCACTGCGTGGCTGCATGTGTAGGAAACTACACAACATTTAGCCCCAGGCCCCAAGGTCCCAGAGCCGCCAGACGTACGTCATTTTAGAAAAACTGATTTTTTTGTCATAGACATTTAATGTATACTAAACTAGGCTAGAATAGAACTAAGCCTATACAGAGTGTACTAGAAATAAATGTTCTAGTCTATTCGTACCATAAGACTAGCCCAGACAAAGATTTGAACCCAGAAACTACACCAATAATGTTTAAAGCTTAACCTTAACTTTTCCTATCTGTACACTATTTCAGTAGCAACTATTTTATTAAAAAAGTTGTTATAAAATTATATAACTTTAAAAGTCTAAGGGTTGGATCGTAGAGAATTTAGAAAAGTAGGACAAAGCTATTATAAAAGTCGAAATCGATGTCCACGTTGTTCTATTATATTTTTAAATTTACTAGTATAAATAAATAACGTATAACGTAATTATTTTTGCGTTGCTATTTTAAGATTAAAATTCTAATTGCAGTAAAAATCTAGTACTATAATAGCAAATTTTCGGGTTCCGTAGAAGAGTTGGAAGTTCATAAATTTATTATAAGCGACTCCAGGCAGCCAGCCAGTTGCCATCTGTCACATTCCGTATATCTTACGTTGTAGACACTCATGTTGATTGCATTTTATATTACTCATATCACAAGCTGAATTGATTTTGATATTACTTACCTTAATAATTTTAACAAGAATTCTTAAGTATCTCTTTGGACATTTTTTTTATTTCGTAGTTAAATTCTTCTTTGATCTTATTAAACGAATGAACTGAGACTTTTTAGTGATTGATACATAATAGGTAACTGATTCCTACACCCAGTAAAATATCCTGTTCCTTCCTGAACCACCTCAATTCTGATAATAATACTATTCAGTTCACAATAGAAGCTTTTCTTCTCACATTCATTACAAGCTTTCCTTGTTTAGGCATAAAATCGTAATGGCACAGTAAGCCCCTTAGTTTTTAGAAAACAAGAATGGACCTCAATAGTTCACCATTAAAGTCTATTCTTGTGCTGGGTCTCACCACCACTCTACACAGTTATCTACCGTTGGCAAATCTTAGTTTCAGAGAGCCTACCAACTCTGTAACGCTGAACCCCTAGGGGACGAGCTTCGACAAGTGAAGAATATCCTTCATCAGAACGAGCTGCCAGTTCCCGTTGACGGTAGTTTGATATAATAATTATGTCAACTAACAGATGAGTGCCATCTCAGTCTTAGAAGATATTGTAAACAAAGTGTTCCAAACATCGGGTTACCAAAAATGTAATTTAATATTGAATATATACACAATACATCCAATAAAATAGTTTTATCTAACATCTGCTCTCTTCGTTTTTATAAAATATCTGCTTACGACTTGGAAATTAAAGCGTATTATTTACATTAGATTAAAAAACATAACTGGGACACTATATTTTAGTCGTTCTCTGTAAAAGTATGCCATTAAATAAACGTCGCACCTGTTCGTAATACACAGTACAACGCCGTATGTACATTGTTTGTACTATAGCCATTTTACTGAATATATTATCCTGTAAACTCACATAAAAGTTATGTATGGGTATGCTAATGAACGAATAACTTATAATAATGAATAATATGTTTTCGTTACCTTTAATTATTTCATAGAAAATTTTATCTATAACGATATCTGTAATTCCGTGTAATTAGTACTTAGTTATTAAAATTATACTGTAACTGCTGTAACTGTTATAAAATATAGCACAGTTCTAGATAAGATTTTATAGCATCTGACAACGAATGCTCGTGGCAGCAATTGGATATAAACCGCCTTTAATAGGATCATTCGCTACATTTTAAAATGTCGATATTTTAAATTTAAAAATACCTTATGTACTACTGATTAGTTAACAAACAAAAAAATATTTTTTCAATATAGATAACAAGATTGATATCGATTTAGAATTTTCTCAATATGAGTAAAAAGAATTTGTCACATACTCTCTACCGTTCTGTCTTCGTCAGCTTCACGCTGTATCCCGCACACAGCAGGGTAGGCAGAGGGAACCTGGCATTAAGACACTCCGTTCCCCACTTTCTGCCGAATTTTGGAGGCATTGCGTGTTTAGTGGCAAAACTCAACGCCGCGTTTTCCCTCGACACCAGAGCGAAGAAATGGAAATTAAAAATGTCAAGTACCTAATACCGGTATAATACAAAGCGGCCAACCTGATAGGTACTTTCTATTGACAGCGCCATCGGTCTAATTACTTGGTTTAAATTTATTGTGTGTCTTCTTAGTTTACCTGATTTATAGTTCTTTGTAGTATATAAATTTTTAGTCCTTTGTACTACAAATTATTTATTTATTAAGATATAATAATTTGTAAATGCCAACTTCTAGGTGTATACTTAGGAATATGCTGAATTAAGGATATTTGTTTGGTTTCGAGACAATTGACATTTAAAATGAAAATTAGTACTTTTTCACAAAATCAGTCAATATCTTGCTGTGACTTGAGAAATTAGCATAAATGTAGGCAGAAACAGTAAAATATAATTGTCTAGTTTTGTCTTAAATGTAAGTTATATGATTTTTTTAATGGTTGGTTTAAGTAGGTTGAGACGTGAAATACTCTTAAAAAGTAATTAAAACAATTATAAGAAAAAAGTATCAGATAGAGACAGAAAAAATCAGAGGTATCTGAAGCTTCACGCTATGACCCAGATATAGTAATCAAGTGTTAATACACTCCATTTCCCACATGAAATGAACAAAATTATAAATAATAATTCCTTCTCCCGAGTGAGATATAAACTCACAACAGTCTTTCTTCAACAACAGGACACAACCTTGCACCTCGACTGCCTCGAATCTCACAGATAGAAAATTATAAAAAAAAATTACCGTCATCACGCAGAGAGGCGTCACGTACAGCAGTCCAAAGTTGACCATGTCAAATATTTCCGAGTTGTATTTCATGCGGTGCTGTATGCATATTGTCTCCATGTGACCATCACCGAGGTCGTTGGTGATGGTCTCCACCCATATAAACTTGGGGGCGCTGTACGCTGCGCTCGTGATCCACACACCGAGTATCACCAACTGTATAAAACGATTTAATGTGAGAGTTAATATTTAAACATATGAAATATAAAATTAGCTTCACGGGATACAGGTCCTGCATATAGCAGGGTATGCAGAAGGAACTTAGTGTTAAGATACTCCGGTCCCCACTTTCCGCCGAATTTTGGAAGCATTGCGTCTTGAGTGGTGGAACTCAACGCTATGCTTGGCTTCGACACCATAAAGAACAAACAAAAATATTAAATGTTATTTTCCGGGAATCGAACCCACAAACTGTCGTGTTCACAGTCACACGTTTCTTCCACTGCGCCACGACTGGCCTTAATATTAAAAGTTTAAAAGATGTCACATATAAATAAACTTTTCATATAATATATATACTTATTATCTTCTTTATATAGTTATACAATATATTTTAATAAATATAATATAAGTATAATGGATTATATTATATCAACAATCGGCAAAATTAGCCCAACATTTTCATTTGCCTTTAGATCTG
>JAEBDU010004590.1:0-13777 GCA_016802625.1 Heliconius numata | reverse complement strand
ACTGGCTGTATTTATGTATGCACCTATAGGTGTTCTTTGTGAAAGACGGCTATCATTTGTTTAATGAGGTCAGCTTCACGCTGTATCCCGCACACAGCAGGATAAGCAGAGGAAACATAGTGTTAAGACACTCCGTTCCCCACTTTTTGCTGGTAACTAAATAAATATTTCACTTCCTCGAGGGGAGATTGAACCCGCAACCGTCGCATTACAGTCACTCCCTTGTGCCGCTGCGCCACTACGGCCTCGGTTATATTATTATTATATTAATATGATAAAATTACATTTTCATAACAAAACGTTGTAACTAAATTACAACATCTATCTCAAACTCTTCAGGGAGTTAACGGAAGTTTTCTTGTCGTCCTAAAGTTAACTGACTGTAAAATGTATATAACCTCTGAAATAAATTGTTATATTATTTCACTTTGTTAGTTAATTAAATTACAAATGTATGTAAATTTTATACCGTAGTGGGTGTTAACGTGATGGTGAGGGGTTCGATTACCGCTGTGAGCTTTAATTTTACGCTTATACCACAAAACGTAGTTTTAACACAGATTTATACTCATGTAATTACTTTTTGGTAGAAGCAATTATATATTAACTTAAAATTTACTTTTATTAAAAATTTTATTTAATTTTTAGCTGCATGTAGCAGGGTAGACAGAGGAAACCTGGGAAGTTAGCATTAGATATTTCGTTCTCATTAAAACACTTTCGTTCCCCACTTTCCGTTGAATTTTGAAAGTATTGCGAGGTGGGTGGCGAAATTCAACGCCACGCTTTGCCTCGTGAACTAAAGCGAGTAAATGAAAATATTTCGTCGCAAAGTAAGAATCGAATCCACAACTGTCGTATAGGGTATACACACACACGCTTACACCCGTCTGTCACGAACGACCTCAAGGCTATAATATTTCAAAATACACCTACAATTATATAACTTAGAATAAAATTAATATTGTTTATAAAATAAAAAAAATAATTTTGTGAAGTAAATCAAGCCTTACGAACAAAATGGCTGAGGCGAATGCGAAAATACGATGACCTGATTTTTGATACTTGAAAAATGTCTACATTTAAGTTTCTTGGGTCAGCTCTCCAGCTTCCGCTTTGTTATATTGTCTTCTCTCTCAATGTCAATACCGTAGAGTGTACGTACACCTACATTCAATTCTAAAATACAATTTTTAAATTTCAATAGAAAACCGGCCAAACCAGGTGGTGCAATGTTGAATTTCAGTTTCAGTTTTGTATACATTTTTCAGTTATTTTCGTGTTTGGTCCATTTTTCTTGAATGAAATAAGCAAGTAGTACATTTAGAAAGTAAGTTATATTTTAGAAAATTCTAAATTTCTTGGAGGCCGTCGTCGTAGACTATAAGCGTGACGGCAAAGTACGATTACAGCGTTCAGTTCCGCCACTCAAACTTATCAATATGCAACGCCTCCAAAATTCAATGAAAAGGGAAATGGATATGTCTTAATGGTAACGGAGTATCTTAACACTAGGTTCTCCAGTATTCTCTGCCTAACCTGGTATGTGTGGGATTAAGTATGGAGCTTAAGAAAATTCGTTTTCACTTTATCTTATTATATTAGTAGAATTGGAAGATATAGCGTGACGTTTTTTGCGCTTAATGTCAGATGGTGTCACTGTATCAGAGATGGTCCAACCAGGATGAGAAATAAAAGTTAAGTGTGATACTCCATTCAAAAATTAAGATCGATCGACAAATATAAATTATGTATATAGATGACAATTGATTAATTAGTTTTAAGGTTTTTTATGTTTTAGGAGAGAGAGGGTAACCAGAGAAAACAGACCACATAATGCTTCGGTAAATGTATTTGACTAAATGCGACAAGTTGGGGGTTCGATTCCCACTTGAGGAAAGTAAATATTTAACAATTTCGTCTCTGTTGTCGAGGCATGAGCTTGGTAGTTCCGCCTCTCAACACGCAATGCTTCCTTCAATAGGTTCACTGCTTACCCTGCTGTGTGCTAGATGTAGGGCAAAACTGAGTTTTCATTATACAAATTGTACTGAAAAGAATGAAATAAGAAAACGGAATTTGAAATCGTAAAAATGTGTAAAAGAATTTACGACGGAAGCCCATAATGATATGTCAAAGCGTCAAGTATTAAATAGACTGAGTTTATAAGTTACGTGATGGGAATACTAGTATCCTGATAGATAATACGTCAAGGTCTCATTATAATGGAAATTTTTTGTATTCATAAATATTATATTAAAAAAATTAGATCGTTGAATGTTTGATTGCAAGCTCGATGGTTGTAAGTTCGATTCCTATTCTAAGAAATGTGTATATTCCAAATTATTTTCCCATACTAGCAAAGCGATATGTTAACTTTGCATTAAAATATCCGAACACTAGTTTTCAATAAACATTAAGTTAATTGGACGGAAGATGGAGAAAGCTAGGGGTAACGTGAGAGAAAGAATTATTTTTATTTTCCCGCTTTGATAGTGTGTCGCCACTCCACAAGCATTAATTTAAACAAATTCGGACAGAAAGGAGAACGGAGTGTCTTGGCAATAAGTTTTTTCTATCTATCTTACTAATGTGGGATGCAGCGTGAAGCTAAAAAAATATATAATAATACCATTATATCTAAGTAATATAAGTATTTATTAAATTATATTGTCATATATTTATATTACATGCTACAATAAAGACGCGTACAAAATGTTTTCTTATAAGAATATTTACTTAGCGGATCCCATGTGTGACTAAAATACCCTAATAACATTATTAAGTAAAATCCACTCACAGAAAGCAAATTTGTGCTTACTCAGGTGTAAATACATTAAGCGAAGTTTGTCATAGTTAACTTCTATTATATTATAAGGGTTAACATTATAATATGTATTATGTTATATCAAAAGATCGTTCCTATTAAGAAAATTTTCCATATCACTAAATTCGTTTAGTAAAATTACATAATTTTAATATGTATTACGAAAGTTTAGAGTAAGATTTCCTTTTTCCTATTTTCCGGCTAATTTTTGTTGTCTATTTTACTTACATTAAATATTTAGAGATAATCTTGTCTAGCTATAAGCCTAAATGAAAAGAAAATCATTAAAGCTAATAATTTAGGAAAGGTTGAAAAAATGGGCAGCGAAATATCACTGTTTTTTTAAATGAAATTTAACTTTTTTACATATTGTTTTTAAATGATATTATTATTAGAAAACAAAAATCATGTACATTAGTAAATGAATAAATATTTAATTCAAGCGGGCGAAGCCTAGAGTAGGTCAATCGTATATAATTATAGTAGTTCGTGTTTTTCATTACATACTACAGAGCTAATCTAGCTAAAGGGTGTAGGTGTAGGCGATGACGCCTACGTACTCGTATAAATGTACTGGTTTTGGCAAACATCCCACTGCACTTATGTTTATGTTGGCTGCTTTTTCGTATCATAAATTATTCTGAAAATCATATGTACAAACTAAGTACAATAGTTAATCGTTAGCTGCCTTTCCTTAATTTCACGCTGTATCCCGCAGACTGCAAGATAAGCTAGTGTTAAGACACCGTTTCCCGTTTTCTGCTGAATTCTGGAGGTGTTTAAACGGAGAAACGAAAGTGTCTTGATGAGAATGAGGTTTTTGATACTATTATAGACTATTATAAAAGAGACTATTATATATACTATTATAAAAGTGAAACTAAAAGTGAAAAATATTACTGTATCCTGAACAATTTCCTTTTAAGAAAGATATTGAATTCGTTGCTGTCCAAATAATAAGAGGATATCCTTTAGGTAAGCGTTTAAGGTTTCTCAAACGTCAGGTTTTAAAGTTAGTTCTAAACTCCAATATTCTTTGTCTGAAACAGTCATTTATTTATTTATCAGGTTCACGTTGTTTCCCGCTTACAGTAGGGTAGAAAGAGGGAATCTAGTGGCAAGACTTTCCGTTCTCCGTTTTTCACCTTGATTCGAGATAATATTGCGAAATGGGTGGCAAAATTTAATGCCAGACAAAAGATCCGAGTACCGAGCTAATGAGCTTCACGCTGCATCCCGTACACAGCAGGATAGACAGAGGGAACCCAGGCATTGCGTGTTGAGTGGCTGAACTCAACGCCGCTCTTAGCATCGACACCAGAGAGAAGAAACAGAAATATAAATTGAAATTAATATGTAATTTCCTCGAGTGGGGATCGAACCCACGGCTACCGCGTTAACAATCATTCGCTATCCCACAATACATTTAATAAAATAAGTAATAAGCTATATACTTGAAAGTAAACGTACTTGTAGAAGTAAATATTATATTTTAGTAAACTCTAAATCCTGGTAAAGGTTAACAACTAAGTGACATTTTTACTGAAATAGACTTTTATTACATGAGGTATGCTTTGATGTTAAATAATAAAATAGTACTTTAAGCTTTTATTAGGTCTCTAACCATGATTAAATTGTAGTGCTACTAAAATATAATTCTAGGGGTAGTAGGTTCGCGTCCAGTATTTTTTATCGTAGTTCCTAGGTTATCTACGATAGATATGTAAAGAAACTAAATCGAGTAAAATAACACTTCTTTTTCAAATAAAGAGTTTACGAGTCCGTTGTCGCAGTGGGCGTCAAACTGTGAATACGATTGTTGTGGGTTCGACTCTTGGTCAAGGTAATTAATTATTTTAATTGGACAAAACTTTTTTAATTACGCTAGCCACCACGCAATATCTTAAGTTTAAGTTCAAAGGGAAAGTGGAGAACAGAAATATTTCTCTTCCTTTCCGTTTCTTTAAAATGAAAAAAAAATGTCAAGATAAATAACATTCAAAGTAAATCAAAAGTAAGTACGTAGATTAAGTAATTGAAACCACGTATACATATTTGTTAACCTTCTTTACTTAACCCTGTTCTATCGAACTGTAAAGAAATCTACTTTCAATCCAGATTTTCAGTTAAAATAACATTAATATATTTATTAATAATATATTAAATAGTTCTAAATACTAGAATGACTTTCGCGAAGGCGTAATGCTACTTTATGATAAACAAACGAAGAGTTTACAAATTCCCCAAAACATTTTTAGAAAATCAAACGTAAATTTAACAATAATGAACTCTCAATACAAATAATAGTAAATTAGAATACATTACTTCAAATTTTTATGGTTTTCTCATATGTAAAAGAATATTTATCGTTATATTAACATCAAAGGCGGAAAATGTTCTTTTAAAAGATATAAATACTAGTATTGTATACAGAATTCGTATTTATTTATATCTTTTTCACAGATTAAAGGTTATAGTTCCAGCGGTTACGTAAACCTGATTCAGATCAGCTTGTGGGTGGAATACTGCAGTGTTCTGTTAGCGACGGCCACTTGCCTTTTGGCCTGTACTGGACAAAGATTATTAAATTGGTTTTGTCCACTCAAAATTTACAAGCTTTGTCTATATCGACGACGGTCCCAAGTTCGATTTTTTTTTAGGTGAACATGAAATAACTAAATATTTTTCTATTAAATACGATAGTTTTATGACTAAAATTAAATAAATTCCAAATGATTTTAAGTTTTTGTTAAGAGTTTGAAATATTAATATTAATTCGTCACTAGAATTTTGGGCGATAACATAATGCCCGTTATCAATTAACATCTACTCGCTAATTTGTATGTGTGGCTAAATTAATGTTTGAATGGTTTGTGCCTGATGTAAACAACTTTAATGGATTAAATATATCCTTTATAATGAACAATGTCAGACGGAGTTTTTTTTTTAGTTATTTTATATCAGCTTCACGCCGCATATCCATTTAGCAGGGTTGGCAGAAGGGAGCCTAGTGTTAAGACACTCTGCTTCCCACTTTCCGCCAAAATCTGGAGGCATTGCATGGCGAAACTCTACGTCGCACTTTACGTCCATACCAGAGCAAAGAAATGAAAATATTAAATATTTAATTTCTTCGAGTGGAAATCGAACCTGTCGTTTTTGCGTCTCGTATGACCCCACTCTAGTGTCAGTTCTTAGTAAATTTCATATCCTATTCACTTCTTTTTATGAAAACTCTGTTTGGTACATTGTTTTTCCTACCACTAAACTAATATACTTAGGGCGCTGTGAAAATAGTGTTTTTAAATTTATTTGATCAAGCTTATTCGTATTTTCTTACGTTGAAAGATTGGATATTTTTTGTTATTTTGCATGAACCTCAATTTGCTTGATATATTTTATTTGAGAAATAGAACAGCATGATTATATTTTTTTTTTATTTTCGTTTTTCAGACAATATATATTTTTCTGTTGATTGACTCGATTTAAATAAACAAATCGAGTGTTACAACAGTCTTTGTTGTTACCAAAGCGTGTTACATATGAAGCTTTCTTTTCATTTTATTTTACGTTAGTTTTGTCTTTAGGTTTAGGTAGTTTAGGTAGTTTTGTCTTCTAGTTTATTAAAATAGATGAATAGAAGAAATAGAAAAAAAAAAATTTTATTGTGATCTTACGAGTTAGTGAAACATCATTCTTCCACGAAAATTTGAACTCATAATTATTATTAAATTATTCTGCATAAAAAAATACGAATTCTATCCGAAATTCCCTATAAGAATTCAAATATATACATACCTTACAAAGGTCATCATCATTTATTCATGCCATAATTCATTCGACGATGAGCAAAAGTACCATAAAGTACTTGGCGACATAATGTTTGTTAGAATTTCTTTCATAACATATTCTTAAGATATATGGAAGCATTTGCTAACTTATTTATGGGAGACGTTTTTTATGCTACGATCTAGAACTAGCGGCTTCGCCCGCTCAAGCTTATTGTATGGTGGAACTCAACGCTGTATTTTGCTTTGCAAGGAAAAATTTAATTAATTTATGGACCAAAACCATCGTGCTCATAGCCAACCATGGCACTGCGCTATGATGTCTTCGTAAGTTAATATTAATTATACAAATCCTTTTATATATATAGATTGTTAACATTCAAATTAAAAGTCTCTACCGTTATGTAATACTATATTATACTTTATAGACAAAATCGAACGTGCGACCCGCTAACCAAATTATAGATACATTTATTTCCAACTGTACCACATAAGTCCTACTAATGTTGCAAAAGAGGAAAGTTTGTGAGGATGAATATTGGTTGTAATTTAACGCAAAAACTACTAAATAGATTTAGATGAAACTTTTACAATTTATGTAAAGATTTTTTATATAATTTAAAACAAGCCTACACTAAGCAACTAGACTGACTATCCATTGTAAACAAAATAAATCCAATAAGTCCTAACTAGTATTACTTCAAATGACCTATACTTTTCATTTAGTGCTAGTAATAAAAGAGAAAAGGAATCCTTTAAGTCCGTTGATGTTCATGAAAAGTTCTTTATATGGCGGAGTGGTAAAAAGTAGCGTGGCTTAATCGTGTTTTACAACCTAGAAAAAGGTTTACCAGTACACTGAGGTCACCAGTATAGTATAAATCGTTTAAAAAGTGGTCCTAAATCATTTTATTGCTTTGATATCGACTATAGAACAAATTTTACTTTTATAAGTCCAATAATTCAATGTAGCTTTTGTTATCGGATTTTTTTTTTGGAAAAAAATAACTAAGTTGAACTTTTTTAAGTGTAATAAATATTAAAAATATATTTTTTATACAATCAATATCAATTTAATGTAAGATATTTTTTTAGGTCTCAATTCTTTTTTATAGCGTAAAATTGAGTTCCGACACTCAACACTCAATGCCTCAAGAACTCTTCCAAGTTGTCAGATTCTCTCCGCCTACACTTTTATTTACGGTATACAGTATTAAGCTAAAAAATATAGAAATCTACCTTTATGCTAAATACAACAGTCCTAGCTTCAATATCAAACGTAGGCCCAACAAAAATGTAAATAAAAAAGGAATCTTACCTTCCAAAAATTAGACCAAATTGATTTTATATATTCTACATGAACTAAACATGAAACATCTGAGTAGACGAAAAGTTATATGAAAAGAATAAATATGTATTATATATCAATTTCATATAAGAGTTCTTAACTAGTTGTGAAGTTTCACAAACTTATATAGGTACTAGTGGACCCGAACGCGGCTACGCCCGCTTGAACTATACGAATATTTATTAAATATATATATGAAATTATTTTATGAAAATATAAAAAAATATTAAAAATAATTTCATAAAAATATTAAAAATATATTTATGAAATTATTTTCAGTTTTCAATAGAGAGATGCGTTAAGCAAGCTCATTTTGGGTGACGTTTTCTAACAACAATCTTTGCAAACCGTTGCGTAGCAACGGTCACATAGCGACAGTTGTTATATTAACAAAGCAGAATAAATTGCATGTCAAATTAATAAGTATTTTAATATATTGGTATATATCGAAAATATTACAAATATAAGAAAAAAAAGTATCCTATGTTCATCCCGGGACCCTCAAGTATCTCTATATGAGTATTTTATCACAATTAAATTAGCGGTTTGACCCTGATTGCGTAAAAGACAGACAGACAGACAGACAGAGTTACTTTCGAATTTATAATATAGGTATGGATGGATTGTTCACATTGAATCGAAGTATTCAGAATATTTTTTCTAGCCTATTTACTTCTATATACGCCCTAATAAACCCGAAATGTTTCGCGATTACAATTTTTATGATAGTCAGATATGATGGACCAATAAATCCAATATATTGACAGCAGTAAAATATATTGATTCGTGAACTGTCTTTACGACATGTAAATACCAGGGTTAGTGGATGTCCAAAATGATAATATTGACTAAAATACATAAACATGGAGTGGTTCTGTAAACGCGAGTGTGAGTTCGATCTCCACTCAAGAAAATTATACATTTATTTAAATTTATATATTTTGTCTTCACTCTGGTGTTGAGGCAAAGCGATGAAAGCAAGCAATGCCTTCAGAATCCGTCGCAAAATAGAGAATGGAATGTTAACTTAACAATAGGTTCCCCCTGCTTACCCTGTTCTGTGCGCCACTTAACACTTGCCATTTCCGGTAATACTTAATGATTTGACCTTGACTTGAACTTTTGTCTGTACAAGACTGTGTGGAATTAGATACTGTTTCCGGTCTAACTAAGAGCGGAAGTGACGATCGGTTAATTGCTATTTCGAACGAAGATAGACGTTAAATGGGGGTCTGTGTTAGATCTTCTAAGTAAACAGAGTCTACGGAGCGTACCATTCACAGTTCTTTTAGATTGGTAGTTATATTTGTCAGTCTTTAAAAACTGCAGGGTAGTCAGAGGGAACCTGGGAACCTAGTTTGAAAGCAAACCCTTCTCTATTGAGAGAATTCCTTTCCCCAATTTTCGCTAAAATCTTGAGGCGTGTTGAGTGGTGGAACTCAACGCCGCGTTTTTTTCTCGTCACCAAAGAGAGCGCTGACCCCATGTACTACACTGGTCTACGATATATTTAATAAGATTATGGTATATATTTTATTCTTTTGAACCATTTTTATTATATTACCAATGATCTCTGGTTTAACAAATTCTGTATAGGGTCAATTATAGGAATAAAATTCATTTCTTATTCCAGGCGCGCAGCCATAGATAGAGCTGAGATAAAATATTCTTAATCTTTTCCTTTCTCTTATATTCAGCTTAGTATGTATTTATTGGACTCGTGGTAAAGGTCGCTTATTATATTTAATAAAATCGAGACTGTATTAAATTGATATCGAGAAAAAATATAGGATTTTGTGCCAAAAATATCAATTTCTTTTCTATGTAAGGTTAAATTTTGCGTTAAGTTACGTTTGATACATTTAAAGGGTTTTCTCACACAATAGAGTTGAAAGAAAACTTAGAATAGGTAAAAATGTAGAGATATTTTCAAGGCTTTGTCTTTACATGTAATATTTTCATTCTCTTCTCTGGTGACACCACAAAATGCAACGATACAGGAAACAGCTCGAAACTAAGGCATATAGCACACCAAAAGATTCCCAGATTTTTGAACTATTTTATTAGAATAGTTGAAAGAAAATATTTTACAGTTACTAAAGTTAGAGTCGAATGTCGAATTATCTGAAAAGTTCAACTTTAATCCAACAGGTATAAATGCTAAGCCAATTCAAAGAACAATCTATTGAATCTGCCTAAACTGAATCTAAGGCTCGAAGCAACAAAGCAAGTACTAAATAATAGTATTAGTCCTTTGTAGCTTCGTCTGTGAGGATGAGGAAGAGGTCTTTGATTGGAGACGTATCTATCTATATATGTATGAATGTATATATGTATGTAAGTACAAGAAATGTAAATATAGTACAAAAACGAGATGTATTCTGGATCCATTATACTCGTATATCAGGGAACCTAGTGTTAAGTAACTCTCAGATTATGATTTATTGATTTCATGTTGAATCAACTAATAGAAACTAAGTATCTTAAGATTAGGTTCCCAGGTTCCCTCTACCTTCCCTGTTATATATAGGATATAACGTAGAGCTAAGAAAATGCATATCACGTCATTAATAACACTGATAGCTTATACAAAAACATAATAATACTAAATCGCAGTTAAACGCCTTTTGTTGTTAAATGAGAACACAAAGATGTAATAACACAGACTACCATTGTACTGGAGTAATGCGGTGAGCGTAACTAAAGTGCAAATAAATTACTTAACTGCTAAAGTGCAGTTTATATTTAAAGTGGTTAAATGGTGGTTTTATATTTAGGTTATAATGTTTATCTTTTTTAACCGATCTTGTATCTTCAAGTTGTATGGTACGCATATAGGCAGGACGAGGACGCTAAAGACCGCGCAAAACCCGTGAAGCCAGACCCTGGCAATAGCCGGGATTAATGCCAGGAAGAAGATAGTAGGGTAGGCAGAAGAAACTTAGTATTGAGACATTCCGTTCCCCACTTTATGTCCAGTTTTCTAGCATAACTCGACGCCGCTCCTTCTCTTGTTACCCAAATGAGGAACTGATTTATTTTGCTTCAGGGTAGAAAAAAGGGAACATAGAAAGTTAGTGTTTAATTACTCCGTTCCACAATCGTCTCGTTCGCTCGGGATTCGAGCCAATAACATTCTCGTTTACGATGCCATTAAGCTACGATATCCTTTCTTTGTGACAGTAGTAACAAAGAAATATTCCAATAATTACATATTCAATAATTAATAGACGAACTTTTTTTCGTAATAAATAATTAAAAGACTATAAACATTATAGAGATGAGGAATGTGACACCAATTTTAGCAACCTTGAATGGACTGACGCACTGCTATTAATAGTTATCTAAAAACTAAAAATAACTTGTGTCTATTTTAAAATTTTGAAGGTGTTAATGACACAGTACGAAAAGAAAAATATTAAAAAAACTATTTATTGTTAGACTTAATTATTAGTATACCTTACCGTGTTACTTTACATATACCTTATTAGAATAAATAAATAAAATAAACCAGCTTCACGCTGTATCTCGCATAGAGTAGGGTAAGCAGAGAGAGTGTTAAGACACTCCGTTTATTCCTTATTAGAATAAACTCAAAAAAATTAATAAGAAAGCTATATTATATCGTAAAAGATTTTTTTTTTTTAATAATAGAGGCGTAATTAATTTCTCCGATTAGGACTTGAACCAACAACCATCGCGTTTACTGTCATTGTGCCACTGCGCCACGACGGCCTCGATTATTAATTAGTTTCTACAAATATATAAAACAAATGGATGACTGATTTCCCAAAGCACAATTAAAATAACTAGAAATGAACATGACGATAGTACTGAAATATTCAAATACTAACAAAGTCTTTTTGATTAATGGACGGTCTCATTAATTGTCGTCTCAGAAATATACGGGAATATTCTAAATTATATCTATATGGAGCAAAGCTCCCTCTCGTGAGGTATTCAAGCGCCGGGTAAAAGAGTATTTTTTAGAAAATAACATAAATATATAACATTCATATATTTAATTAATTGTATATATTGGAGTATATATGGTATGCTATATAATTATATGGTTTATATTTTTATATATATTTTTTATTTCTTTTATTTATAACATCCGTAATATTTTATTATAATTATATATTATATGTATAACTATTTATTATATGTATATTTATATATTTATTGGATGTATATGTTTGTATATGTATGTATATGTATGTATATTTTACTTCTGCACACCTGCATACTTATTATCCCACATGACAAGGTTGGCTGGGAGAGAATGCTTTTAGCGTTAAGCCCGCCTTTTGTACATTGTTTTTTTTGTAATTTTGTGCAATAAAGTATATATAAATAAAATAAATATCCACAAAAAAATAAAAACCCCCCAATTAATTCGGATAATAGAGGTTCTACTTGTAGAATCACAAATGTGTCATAAAATAAAAAGTTATAACAAAATTAACTCACCAGTACCGAGTCCCACTTTAATATTACTATCAAGTAACTTCCTGACAGGACATAGGCCGGACTTCAGCCTTGTATTGGAAGCAGGGCAGTGCGCTACACCTACACCTTTGGACGAAAATAACTTCATTTCCTTCTCGTTGAGGTAAATTGCATGTGCCATTATGCACTAAAAATAATAATTTATTAGTTAAAAAAAGCAGCTACGTAATAATTATAAGTATATATATTTTTTAAAGTTATTTTTTACTTTTCACAAAAAAGTTGTTTAAAACTTACATGAAATAAGCCCTGTTCTTAATACAAATAATATAAAAATAAATGTCTTGAACAATATATTTTTTTTTAATTTTTATTAATAACTCACCTTTTCATCAAACATACCACATTTCTCATAGACATCAGAATAACAAGTACAGCAGGGATTCATCTCTAGTACATATTCTATTTCCTTTGGATTTTCTGATATATGGCTCTGTAATAACAAATCCAAGATATTAGCAATAAAAAAGTTATATTAGTTATATGGTAATGAAAATTTATAACGAAATAAAGTGCGGTGTTGAGTTCCGTCACTCAACAACATAAAGTGGTGAAATACCTTAACACTAGGTTTGCTCCGTTTTCCCTGCTGCCTATATCATAAAGCTAAAAAAAAGAAAAGTAAAAAAATGGAACCTAGTATTAAAACAGTCCATCCTCACATACAAAACTAAGTAGATTATAAGTTACCTGCATTCTACACTGGTATTTATTAGCAATTTGTGAGAGGCTTTTCATAAGCTCCTTATCACAGCTTACTGCAAACCTTGGGCTGATTATTGGTTGAACTAAATCATTCTGAAATGGAGAACAGAAAATAATCAAAATAATAACAGAAAAGAAAATAAAAAACCGCATACAGCAGGATAGGCACAGGGAACCTAGTGTTAAGACACTCCATTCCCCACTTTCTGCCGAATTCTGGAGACATTGCGTGTTGAGTGGCAGAACTCAACGGGGCGCTTAGCCTCGACACCAGAGCAAAGAAATGGAAATATAAACGTAAATAAATATTTCACTTCCTCAAGTGGGGATTGAATTCACAACCGTCGCGTTACAGTCACACCCTTGTGCCGCTGCGCCACGGCGGCCTCTAATCTTATATTAGATTGATTGCATTTACATGTAATTGGACATGTCAAAACAAGGTTTATGGAAAACAGGATAAAGTTTCAGCTTCCCTTAAAAAAATAAAGTAAAATTTACGAAATGATATTACCACAAAATTACCTTAAGTTCAATAACTTTCTTCACAAACGTATCAACTTGTTGTAATTCTTCATTAGTCTCATTATAGTAGCC
>JAEBDU010004589.1:0-37104 GCA_016802625.1 Heliconius numata | reverse complement strand
GCGCACGCCGCCCTCGCGCCCGCGCCCCGCCGCCCTCGCGCCCGCTCGCCCGCGCCCCGCGCCCGCCGACACTCCTCGACGCGACGCCGAATGGTGTACACGTGCTGTTTCGGTTTCTTTTGGATGTTTTTTTTTTGTTATTATTATTATTAGTTATTTTTGTTATTAATGCACATAGTATATGTCTCTATATTTCTCTATTCTAGCTATAGTCTTCTCACCCGTCGCTATTTCTCAACGTAATGCCGAATGATATAAACGTGCTGATTGGTTAATCACTATTATTAGGTACTTTGTTATTAATTTCACACTTAAGTGTGATTTCGTCTCTACTTTCTCATCTTTGCTATTAAATATTTTTTGTATCTACATATTAATAAATTTTCTATTTTATACTCTACATTGAAAACTAGTAGAAATTTCTAACCTACGAACACTATCAAAAAATGAACTGGTAGTACATACATTTAAATGAGCTTGTACAGAATAATTTAATTAAAATAGATTCCCTTTTTTTAAAAATAGATAAAAAATTTACATTTCAGTGGTGGGTCTAACTAAACTTTGTTGATAAAGACCTGTATGTAGGTATGTATAATTTGAAGAAATGTTAGAAACACAAGTTTATCGTAATTTAACTGAATAACATTATGTTATCGGTAGTTTCTATTTTAAAGAGTCATTATTTCTTTCATAGTTGCTCTTTTATAAAATTGAAAGATTAAAATAAAAAACATATTTTTTTTGTTAGTATTAAACTATTTAAATGATTCAATTTATGTTAGACATGTATTAAGATTACATTTATTATAACATTTTCTTTGCTTTACTAGCAATTTATTGATAAACTTGAAGGCTCTATATATTATGTAGAGACAAAAGATTTCTATAATTTCTATTTATATGTATTTTATATTTCTTAATCTTATGCATGTTATAGCCTCACATAGTATCTCACATAACAAGTAAGGTGGAAAGAACCTAGAGTTAAGACACTGTATTGCCAACTTACCACCAAATTTTCTGGATATTGAAGGTTGAATGGTGGAACTCAACGCCTCTCTATGTCTACTAGAGCGAGGAAATATTTATAGCTTAAATATAATCACTTTCGCACGAGAAGAATCTTTAAGAGTCGCACCCAATACCGTTGTTTAATGTCAGATGCTATACCACTGCACCACGATGGATTTATTTACACATATATTTTTCTTCTGCTTCACGCTATTCCAACATTCCAACATGTATCAGGGAAGGCAGAGGTAGCTTAGTGACTAAGACACTCCGCTCCACACTTTCCGCTTAATTCTGGAAGCATTGTGTGTTGAGTGGTGAAACTCAACGCAATTATGCAATTACTATGCATATTATCTCTCGGAGTAGAAAGAAATAAGACAGTGTTATGACATTTATTCTCACAATTCCACACAATTTTAAAATTATTATAATATTAGCTAATTTTATTATTTAATAGTAATAATATTTTTTACAATTTTAAGAAGCCAAAAGTAAAATTGTATGAAATTGACTATTTGAATATAATTAAAATATTTGTTAAAAACATTTAAAACAGCCAAATAATATTTTTAAAATATAATAACATGGACTCTACCATGATGTAGTTAGAGTCCTGAAGCCCGATTATTTAAGATTAATTTCTCACTAGGAGGAGAGGAGAGGAGAGGAATCATCTAAATAAATTCAACATTTTCTTTTCTAGTTTGATTAGGAAAATCGATGCGATTTTCTTCGATACGTTAATAGGCTTATTAATGTATCGAAAGTCGAAAATAACTTGGTTTTAGGTTCCTTGCTTACTATTTTTTTCAATTTAATTCTTTGATTTATTATGGAAACTGGTTGTAAAATTTAAATAGCAAATATATTTGAAATTTGTCTTTAGTGGAAATATTTTAGGAATGTGATTTATAAAGTGGACATAAGTATTTATATATTATCAAATATTTAAAAAAATATGCAAGTATCTGATATGATCTGATGAGGCCGTCGTGGCGTTTAGGAGCACAAGCGGGTACTTAAACGCGACGTTAGTAGGTTCGAATTTTCATTCCCTCGCCCTAGTAACGAGGCAAAATGTAGCGTTGAGTTCCGCCACTCAAAACGCAATACCTCCAATATTCGGCGGAAAATGGGGTACTTATTGTCTTAACACTAGGTTCCCTTTGCCTACCCTGCTGTATGCGGAATACATCTCAAAGCGGGAAAAAATATTGTAACATATACCTACTTATTTATGTTTATATTTTAAATGAAAATACAAAAGTAATTTCATGTATTTATTATAACTTGACCTTCCTTTAAAGAAATATGCAACATATTTCGCAGAATAAAAGACACTCCACCTTTAAATTCATTAGTGGCGTCACTTATTGTTACAAGAATAACTAGAAAACAGAAAACTTATTTCTAGAAAACCATAATTTTAATTATAACTTTTTAAACGGACTAATCGCGTATATTTAGTATATTACCTACTCGTATATATTTTTGAAAACCCGACATTTCTAACACACTTATATGTCTAGTTTTATTTGAAACCTATAAAAATCACTAAAATTGCTAAAAAACAAATGATATTATTTTACGGAAGTTTGGTAGTGAATTAAAATTTATACAGGTAAGTGTGTCTGCCTAAGAGCCTACCCCGCTTTATACAGGATAGAGCGTCAATTTTAAAAACATGTTTTAAAATCGGGGCCAGTCAAGGCGCAGAGGCTCAAAGTGTGACTCTAAACCGACTGGTTGTGGATTCGATCCCCACTCAGAAAAATTAAATATTTATTTAAATTTATATTTTAATTTTCTTACCTCTGGTGTCGAGGCAAAGCGCGGCGTTGACTTCTGCCATTTAACACGCAATCCCTCCAGAATTCGACGGAAAGTGGGAAATGGACTGTCTTAACACTGGGTTTCCTCTGCCTACCCTGCCGTGTGCGGAATACAGCGAGCTGATAAAAAAGAAATATTTAATATCTTCATTCCCTCGCTCTGATAACATGGCAAAGCGCAACGTTGAGTTGCGTCACTTCACACGCAATATTTCGAAATTTCGACAGAAAAAGGAGAACGAAATGTCTTAAAAAAACAAATGAGAAATAATTAAAAAACAAGAAATATAAACTTATTTAACATAGAAAAGAAAAAAAAATCAGCAAATACATTTCAGTCACGAATGAACTGAAACAATGGAATTGTAAATTTTTTTTTAATTGCGTGTCGAGATTCGAAGGCGTTACCGCCCCGCCTGCTTTACTTTCCGCTAATGATGGCTGTGTGATGAACGTATTTCTCATTATTACTATTAATTATAGTATAATTCTTTTTTAAAATTTCCATGTACATAAATATTTTGTATAGATATGCATAAAGTTATAAGACTAAGCGCGACGTTAAGTTTCGCCATTCAATATGCAATGAAAAGTAGAGAATTGAGATATTTAACACTATTTTCTTTCTGTCTATTGAGCTATAGGTATGCGGGATACGACGTGAAACCGTTTTTCTGTTTTTAATAAAGTTATCGGTGAAAAATAGTGTCTTAACTCTAAATTCTCCTTGCCTATTCAACTATATGGGGGAAATAATTATGTTAAATATAGTTGCTATTGTAATTAATATCTATTTAAGGCACTTTAACGGTTTCATACAAAAAGCAATTTTCAAGAAAAAGGAAAATATAATAATTTGTCACTATTTTGCCTCCAATCACTTATAATATTAAAAAATATAATATCTTACTTTAGAAATTTCTTTCAAATAATTATCACAACATTATGTAATAACAAGATTTACTTCGTTCTAGTGCGGCGCTAGTAATAATCAATTATTTAATTAGTTAATTGCCAATTTGATTTTATCGATTGAAATTATCGATTTTATACTGTTTAGTCCTATATTTAACATATTTATGTACACATTTGTGTACATTTTGAATATTTTTTATGGGTACTTAATAATTTAGAAGGATGTCGATAAAACATTCTAAATGACGGGTAAGACGATACGCAGCGTTGAGTTCCGCCGGTAAACACATGATTGTCGTATTACGTATATTTTAAATTTAAAATTGTATATTTTTTATGATTATGCTAATACCTACAATATACTCTTATATGGTCAAAATTATATTAGGTATCTTTCTAATATAATAAGGATACATAGCTAATAGGTATAATATAGATGTTACTCAGTTTGGAAAGAAAAAAAAACAGTATGTTCAACTGTTTTTTTCTTCACCTCTTCCTTTTTTGAATATGTTTTATATACAGTGAGGAACGGAGTGTCTTAACATTAGGTTCTCTCTGCCTACCCTACTGTGTGTATACAGCATGAAGCTGAAAAATAAACTTAAAATCTGAAAAATAATTATATTACTATTCTATTCTATTCTATTCTATAGGTACATTTGGTAAAAGTTACTAAAACAAACAAAACTGTAGGTAACGTTCACACAAAAGAGCAGAACAAAAGAAGCAATCTAGTGTAGTTCCGCTAAAACGTAGCGCCACGCAGTCATTTTTGAAATTATTTATTTTCTATATTTTTTTTTGAGAAGTTTTGGCATTTTATTGCCAGTATTTATTGGATTGTAGGCATAAATGTGCCTATTAGTTTATACTTCTTACTATATAGAAAAGAAACTTCTGTAGGATATGTTTAGTAGATAATAAAATTATATCTCATATTTTATAAATATTAATGAATTAAGATACTTATTTGAAAACATAATAAAAAAATTTATCATTGCTATTATTTCTAATATAATTTAAAATGAATAAAGATTACATTAAAAAAAACAAGACACATTTTGAAGTAATGTTGCATTATGGTACTAGTCGCGCCATCTATCGTCAAGTAGCGGAACTATGCATACATAAATTAAATTCATTTTCACTTTGATATTCATATTTTAATATTCTTTTTAAAATCATTTACTATTTATTTATTATGATTATGTTTTTTTTTTATATATAAAAAATTACGCTTCCCACTATTTAGTAAGTTGTTAGTTTATTTTATTATCACGCGTCACTCTCGTAAAATAACATTAAAGAAGTGAACGTAATAATAAATTCTTTCTGTAGATACTAATATAGATTTTGTCTCGAACTAATAAAAAATAAAAAGTTTTGACTCATTAGGCCTTAACAAGTTTTTAATATTTTTAAAGTGTTATTCTACACTTAGTACCTAAAGAAAAATACTACAACGCGCCTCTTGGTTTCAATGGTTTCCAAGGGGCGCGGGTTCAAATCCCGCTGCGTTCAAATTTTTATATGTTTTCTTAATAGGCCTTAGATACGCTTAAAATTATATCTACATACACATTTCAAAGTCGATTATGATTTTTTTTTAACTTCTACTAGATGTGAGCCCGCTACAATTTTAAGTTTTGTATCAAATCAAAGTTAGTAAATTTGAAAGTGTTAAAAAGGAGATTCCGACGAATTGAGAACATCCTTTTTTTGAATGTGGGTTAACTTTCTCGCCAAACTGTCATATTTAAGAACTTTTGTAAAAAAACTCTTAAGAAGATTTTGATAGGTGATAAATAAGAACTATGCCACCACAGAGAAATTTAGGGCAGTGTGTGACACACTTGTGGCCCTACGCCACGACTGGCCTCAACTAACTTCCATTATATTATAAAAAATATACAGAGAAATAATACAAAAATATATAGTATCTCATTTCATTTGAATAAGCAAAGCAACTTAAATCAGGGGCGATCAGTCTCATACAAAAAAGAATGAAGAGCGTCTCTCAATATCTCTCTCTCTGTCGGAATGTGAATTAGAACAGAAAAAGGGCAAAAACGTAATTATTCGGCTTAGGCCTTTCCGCGTCCACATTTGTTAGGGTTTTGACAGGCGCGGTTAGTGTGGAGGCGGATTTTGCTTATATTATTATGTATAAGAAAAATTTTAACCTGTTTTGAAATTGGTAAAAATATATTTTAGTAGGTAGGTCCCTAAATTAGGTATTAGGTAGGTTAGGTTCTGTTAGTAAATACTAGAAATGTATTTTAAAATTCATTCATATTTTTTATTTTATTAGTATATTTAATTAAAATAGTTTGGAACGAATAATTATTAATAGAAAAACAATTATTATTAATAAAAAAATTATACTAACGTCATTGTTCTGCAATTAAATAATCTTTAGAATTACACGAAAAATTATTAAAAATAGTTTCCCCAAAGCAATAAGGCAATGTACTACACAATTTTGCCTCACAATTCAAAATATCTTTTAAAAAACACTAAAATAACAGAGTGACAAATCACTTAAAACATAAAACAAGTGTCTTCCATATTCAAAACCATGTACCAACATATGCGCAAGCACATGTGCCTCTCGTTCGAGGAATCTGAGCATCTATTCAGTTTAGAGGATTATAGTTACAGACGCATCCCCTTCGATACAATAATAGATGGTGTCTTATTAATGAGAAATGGAAATAAATATAACTAATTGAGTTATTTGTTTTAGGTTCATGCAGTAACCCGGGTTAGGGAACCTGGGAACCTACTATTATGATACTCTGTTCGCATTAAGATATCTTCTACTACTACTGCATTCCTTAGTCCGGTGAGTTCGTGCATATCAGTCTCAAAAATTTATTTTAAATGTCAAAACTAAATTATTTGCTAATTATTATTATTTATCACTTTGCCTGCGATCACCAGGGACCTGGAGCACTAAGAATATGCCTAGTTGAACCAGAGGGCCAAGCCCCAGGTAAAAGATTAGGTTTCATATAAAGCAGCTTTTACAGAGGGTATCCAATATTATCATTTCTTGTTGCGGAGCTTAACATCGCAATTTCTTTTTACCAGACTAAAAATTAAAGTACCTCTATATCTAGACAATCGAACCTACCACCACCTACCATTATATATTAGTAGATATTTTCTCTAAGCACAAGTCTTAAACAAAACAAAATCCTCTTCTAATTTTTTTTTAAAGTAAGTATTTTTTTTACCAAATTTTTTTGCACATTACGAAAGCGTGTTTTGAGTTGGGAATATTTATGGGCTGTGAAGTGAGAGCCGGCGATAGACGGTCCGTGTCTGTCTGTGCACTTGAGATTGATTTATATGGACTATATGACTTACAATGTTTACTATGTATATGACTTTAATGTAATGTGTTTGGTGGTTATTTTCTCACTTACTCTCTTGGGGTAGGCAGAGAGAACCTAGTAGGACTTAAGACACTGTTCTCCACTTTAGTGTAAACTTTTCTAAGTGTGTGAATAACACTTAGAAAAGTTTCAAAATATCTCGGCCCTACCTTTAAGATTAAAAAAAAAAGCTTTTCCAAGCTAAGTTCATTGTAACCTGCCATTAATTTGTACTAGTAGTGTTATAAAATATAGAGGCAGCTGTACCGCCATGGGTCACCGTCGGACAGCAAACACAATGTTTGTAAGTTCGATTCCCAATTAGGGGAATGCAATATTTAATATTTTAATTTCCTTACACCTAATACTTCAAGAATGCCTATCGGTACGATACGGCGTGAAGCTAAAAGGGAAATATGTTTCTAATATATTTTTTACAATGAAATTACTCAACTATAGGCATTTCAATTATTTAGTAATAGCAACGGACCAAACCTTTAAATGTTTCAGTTCGATAATTACTTACATTTCAACGTAAAAATAATAAATAAGGTTAAAAAGACTTCACATGTTTCCATTTCATTAAAAGCCAACGTTTTTTCTATCATTCTATCAATACTAGAGTGCATATTGCAAGGTGCGGCGTTGAATTTTGCCACACGCTATGTATTTAATCAATAGGTAAAATAGAAAAACATAAAAGACTGAGTGACGTAACACTACATTCCATATGTATATGATTGCGGTTAATATTTGAAATTCAATATTAATTTAGTATTAAATTTTAAGCAAACGAACGTATTAAATCCAAAGCTTATTCAAAATAACATGAAATTAAAAACGTATAGATTAACACTGTATCCCGCATAAGGCATAGGGAACCTGGTGTTAAGATAGTACGTTCCCCACATACCGCCCATCATTGATGCGTGAAACATTGCGTGTTGAATGGTGGAACTCAACGCTGCGTTTGTCTTTTTACCAGAGCGAGAAAATGAAAAATAATCAACTTGAAATGAGAATACAAAAAACCAGGATATAATCGCAGGTTCATATACAGTGAAGGGGGGAAGGGCCCCCCCTAAAATTATAAAAAATCGTAATAGTAATTACAAGTCACGTGTGCTGTAGCCATGTTGTGGCCACGCCTACTATAGAACCACCTCGATATTTGCATGCTTGTAGAGTGACCATGCTTTATATTAGTAGTTTTTTTGCGCATAGTACGGTAAGTAAGGGGAACCTGGGAACATAATGTTAAGACATTCCGTTCACACTTCCGTTTCCCATAATCCGCTGAATTTTGAAGGTGTTGCGTATCGAGTGGCGGAGCTCAACGCCGTGCTTTGCTTCATTGCTAGAGCGGTTAATTGAAAATATTAAATTTTTCATTCTCTCGAGTGGGAATCGAACACGTAACTGTCGCGGTTACAATGCGCGCCACAACTGGCCCGTAAAATAATTATATAGGACAAATTAAAAAATAATAAAGAACATGAAGAAATTACCAAGAATTTCAGAAGAACTATATGATATATGATACTTTTGTTTCTCTCGATATATGTATACTTAAATGAAATAAATTTAAAAGAGTGATTGTGAGACTCGAAGTTTCAAATGAATTTAGTTATTTATGTTGTTCTAAAGTCACAGTTATCAATGTCTAGAATCTAGATCGTCCAGAGTCCAAATAATATTACTCATATGTTATAGATATCGTATAAACGATATATATTTGGGGGAAGAATGACTTAATCCTATTTTTTTTAGCTTCTTGCTTTACCTCACATATAGAGAACCTGGATACCTCGGAAACTAGAGTTAAGTCAGTCCTTTCCCATTAAGATGCCTCCACTCCCTAATTTCCGCCAAATTTTGGAGGCATTGTGTATTGCATGACGGAACACAACGCCGTACTTTAAGAAAAAAAACTTGTGGCCACAACAAAGTTAGCTACATTTGGCTACACAGAATTGATTTTAGAATTTTTCTTACTTTTATTTTCCTAACAAATAAACAATGCACAAAAGGCCAAAAAGTCAAACTGTAGAGCGACCACGACTAATCGACCGTACTATAAAAATATTGAATACATCTCTTGAAACACAAAGCGTGGTCACTCCACCACCGTACAGCGTACACGACCACAATTAACACGAACGGACCAGTTTATTTTTGTTAGCTCATTTTAATAGTCCTTAAGCAACTACCTAGTTTTTAACGATAAAGATCACCCGCGGTTTCTTCCGCTAAATACTAAATATAAGTATTACTAGCCGCTATGCACGGCTTCGCCCGCGTATTCGAATAAAAAGAAATATGAATTTGCTGATTTGCTGAAGCTTCACGCTGTATCCCGCACACAGCAGAGTAGGCAGAGGGAAGTAAGCTAGTGTTAAGATACTCCGTTCCCCATTTTTCGAATTCTGCCGAATTCTGGAGGGATTGAGCGGCAGAATTCAACGCCGCTTTGCCACAACGCCAATATTTTTTTTTGAAAATGAAATGATGAGGTTCGATTTCCACTTGAGGAATGAATTAGGACAAAATTAGCGACTAAAAAACGGCTTCGCCTGCTCAGACTAATTAAATTATATCCTGTAATTTGTATATCCTGTATTCTGTAATTTGACTGTGTTATTCTAATGTGTAATGTTTGTTACTGTAAAGTTTCATCCAAATCTGTTCAGTAGTTCACATTTATGATATTACTAGGACTTCTCCACCCTTGTAAAATAAAGCGCAGCGTTAAGTTTCGCCACCCGACGCTTTAATTATTTGTCTTTTCTATTTAAAGAATTGCGTGTTGAGTATTAAAATAAACATTTCATATTATTCACAGAACCTACATCATATTTACATATTTAAATATATGTTCGTAAATAAGAATATTAAACAAAAGTAATGTTATTTTAGTTAATTTGAATTAAATTTACAACTTGAACATTTATTTAGAATACTGTATAATCATTACTTTTTCATACTTATTGCAAAGAAAAATACAGTTAGTATGTTATATGCTAATAATACACAAAAAGAATAGCTGAGGCCGATCGTGAGGCAGGGGTACACACGTGTGACTGTAAACATGGTGGTGGGTTCGATTCCCACTCGAGGAAATGAAATAATATAATAATAATTTCATTTAAGTAAGGCGCGGTGTAGAGTTCCGCCACTCAACGCAAATTCCCTCTGCATACCCTATTATGTGCAAAATACAGCGTGAAGCTAAAGAAAATAAAAAAGTATAAAAAAAATATTAAACGGGAATTGAACCTACAGTCTTCGCTCAAACTCAAATACCAAAACACCCACGCAACCTTTCTTTATCGGCCCCAATACCGCAACGTCATTAAATATAATCAATCACCATTTAAAATATCTAAAATGATTATATTAATTTTTTGAAAGCATTATTTGACTAAGTATAACAAAGGAACAAGTGAGTGGCGGGGACTTGTGGAATGTAAAAAAGGAGAGAGTGGAGAGCCGCAGGATGACATGTCAATTAGATGACCATCGATTGTTCCTTTTTTCTCTTTTATTATGGTGGCAGGGACTGTTAGACGATTTGGAGCCTTCGCTGTTGAAAATGGATGTGTCTATGGTTTTTTAGGTTCACACTGTATTTCACATATAGCAGGGTAGGTGAGGGAACCTGGGAACCTAGTATTAAGATACTTCGTTCCGCATTAAGACACTTCCCTCTCCACTTTCGGCCGAACTCTACAGATATTGCGTGTTAAGTAGCGGAACTCAACACCACACTTTGCCTCGTTACCAGAGCAAGATAATGAAATATTTTTATTAGAGATATAAAAGTTTAATCTACTATCTAGATGCACTCTCAAATTCGGGCGGAAACCAGCAAATGCAGTGTTTTAACATTAAGTTTTCTCTCCCCATTCTATATATTCTATAGTACAAAAAAGATACTGTACAACTTATTACTTTAAATATGTTTGGTTTAATTTCCTTATTTTCGTATGTATGACAAAAAATAACTCTTAAACAATATCGTAAATCTTAAATCTTCTTACCTTTACATCTAAATGTATTGAAATTGTCATTTCTATTTACAAAATAATAATGAATAAGACAAAAAAATCGCCATTGTCTCAGAACTATAGACCTCAAGTACTCTAACGGAAATTTAAAACTATTGTTATCTTATTTTTGAAGTAAAATTATACTTTTATCTTGTAATTTATGAACGTAACAACTAAATTTATTATTGTTATATGTTTTTATGAATTTTAAATGGCGTGGATATTTATAATTTGTATTTTAGTTGAATTTATTATAATTATTTAGAAGTAACACGTAATAAGTGTTTTTTTTTTTTTGGATTTCCGCTTCAAGGCAGATCTATGATACCGTTAACCTATTCCTGATCTGAGATATTGCTTTATGCACGGCGTAACTTAACAACGCACTGTAGTATGTATCTTAAAGGAAGAAAAAAGAGAAAAAATTAATTATAATTGTTCCTCCGATTGCGGTTGTTAGTAGAGTATAAAGTAAAGAAATCACTTTATAGAGTTATAGATTCAAATCTTATTTATATTTTTTTTAAACAAAATACAAATTCTATATAAAATTTTAAAATGTACAGAAAGAAACTACCAATAAATTAGTCAATTCTTCGCATTTAACATATATTAAGTAAACATGTGTTGCCATACATATGCTCGATAAAGTTGTTAGCGTGTCAATGAAATAAAATTTATTAAATATTTCTGACAATATTTTATAAATATTTACTAAATACTATGTCAATAACCTTAATAGCTGTAAATTATATAATTACAAAAGTTTTTATGACTATTGTCCATATTTGTTTTAAAGTTAAAAAAAATGGAAAAGTGAAAGTGTTCTATTAACCTAAATTCTTTAAAAGTTTAAATATTTCTTTATCTTTTTTTGTAGCTTCACATTGTATTTCGAAGTAAACAGAAGAACCTACTGCTGAGACACTGTTCCTCATGCACCACCCAATTTTCGAGATAGCGTGTAGAGTAGCGGAACTCAACGCCGCACATTTCTCTGATACCAGAGCTAGGAAATAAAAATAATACATTCCTCGAGTTGGGAACGGACCCACAATGTTTTTCAAACAGACGTTGTGCCTCTGCCTTACGAGGACCTTTTATTCTAATTTACTTAAATTTTTAATACATAATACTCTCTACATGCCTTATTTAAAGTCTCAAAATGGATATACCTATTTCGAATACCTATATCGCAGGAGATGAGTGGAGCTAAAAAGATAAATGATCTTAAACCAGTTACAAAAGTTGTAATCTATAAAAGTTATCCACAAAAAGTCCACTTTATATAGTTTAATATAACATAAAGTTTAAGCTTAAGTAAAGTTTAAGTTTTATAAAACATAAACCTAAAAAAAAACAAGGAAAACCACAATTCTAACATAATAAAGACAAAAATTTAACACCAAAAACAAAAGACAGCACCTACAGTAACCTGTGAAATATGTTTAAGCATCCAGCATCTTATAATGACATAATAATTCAAATAACTGATCACCCCACAATCAAAACGTCCAGCAAAAATTTTGACAAATGACCCGATTTACGCAACGTCACGTCATCTCAATTTTACACATTAAAACAAACAAATAAACTACCAAATCTCCTAAACAATTTTAATGTCTTACAGAAACACCCATTTAACCTAACCTAATATTGCAAATTTGTTATAATAATAATATCAGACGTATCGACCATGTGTTCCAAAAAAAGCACAGCACATGACACCAAAATCTGAAACTTAAAAGCGATCTCACGCTGGGAACCTAAAAAAAATTCTCGGACTGCCCTTTCTGGGTCCCTTTTTGTACCATTGTAGACATCCGCCGAGACCCCAGGGCTCTTTATTAACAAGATTTCGTATATCCCATTGTCGCTAACACTTTCTATATTAGAAATATAATTTTTTTCCACTCAGTTTGGACATTTCGCTTGAATTATACTTATTTTGTTAAAAGATTTAAGGAGATTGCTCTTTTTTTGTTCAGCCATCACCGAATGGGCTGACGTGGGTGAGCGCGTGTATAATTGCCGTCAGGTAGTTTCGTTTTCGAATTTTTATAATATATGTATAATTAAAGCGTGGTTCAAAGTGGAATTTTTGTCAATTTTTATAGTCTTTTTGATTGAGGTTATAGCCAGTTGGGTTCCCGATACGGTCGTGAAGTTATTATACAATCCGGCGGTAGCTTTAAATGTGAAATATTAAAATATTTGAATCTAGTTTCGAATTCTAACGATTTGTAACGGACCATTATAAAAACATCGAGATTCGTCGTTAATGCGTTACAACCGATAAAACGTAATGGAGGATTCTTTGTAAAAGTTCATTAAATGAGGAAATTAGTTTTTATTTGATCGTTTTCGTTAAATATTCGGTGTTTAAAGCAGTATAGGTAATGCCTTGTGATGTTAAACATATAATACTTCAAATTAAAAACGAAGCGTCCACGTTTTTATGGTTAATAATTAAATAATTCGGTTGTCGAGTATAAATTATATTGGCTATAACAAATCGTCTTGGATTTTTAATAATATGTAGAATAAATATATTAGTTTCACGCTTAATATGTTTCGGATTAGTCTACACCAGCTTATCATGGTAGATATCTCTAAAAATAAGATTTTTTGTTAGTTTCCCTCTGTATCCCGCAGAGGAATAAAAATATTAAATATTTCATTTCCTCAAGTGGGAATAGAACCCACAACTTTAACTTTTGCGGAAAAATGATTTGTCACTCCGTTGTATAGTTTTCACTTATATTAGGTTTGTTCTAATTTGTGAAGTTTAACAATTCCTGCATAATTTAGCATCCACAGAGAATTTAACGGAACTAAAACACTCCGAAACCAAACCTAACTAAAACACTCAATTTTCATATTCACGCTGTATCCCGCACATAAGATAGTCCGAGGGAACCCGGTAATCTACTGTAAAGACTCTCCGATCCCCACTTTCTACCGAATGGGTACTTGAGGGCTTGGTTTGTTACCAAAACGATGAAATATTTTTTTTCTCTGCTGAGTAGCGGGGAACTGAATACGAGCAGGGAAATAAAAATAATGACGGTAATATCAATTTGTTTATATTTACAATACATATGTTTTTAAGGAAATTGTTTAAAATTATCACTTACTCTACCTCCCCCGAGCAACGAACTTCACTACCTACCTTATATAGGTATAGGTAGGTAGGTAGGTAGGTAGCTATATATACACGAAACAGGACAACTCCGTAACTGGATATGACATAAGTAATTAGATTTATTCCAGTAATAAAGAAAGCGACAGACGCCATTGACATTATTAAACACACCTTGCATGCTGATTTTGTTGTATTTTATTTATGTTCTGTTTGATAATATGATAATTAACATTTCTACGTTTGTATAACGACAAATTAGAAAATAGTTATTTAAATAACAAATAAGAAATTGAGGCGGCGACGGTTGTGGGTTCGATCCCCACTCGAGGAAGTGAAATATTTATTTACGTTTATATTTCCATTTCTTCGCTCTGGTATCAAGACAAAGCGCGGGGTTGCGTTCTGCCACTCAACCCGCAATGCCTTCAGAATTCGGCAGAAAGTGGGCAACGGAGTGTCTTAAAACTAGGTTCCCTCTGTCTACCCTGCTGTGTGTGGGATATAGCGTGAAGCTGATTTAAATAAGTAACGGACGTTAGAAGTTATTATGTTTTGAGTTTTTAGTTTTACATTTATACCTACCTACTATTTTTAATTATATTTATACTTAAATTTATAATAGAGGCTGTCGTAACATAGTTTTGGGTTCAATTCCCAGTCGAAGAAGTAAATTATATTTATTTACCCATATTTATGACACGACAAAGCAGAGTTGAATTCCGCGGGCAACGTGTGGGCCCTCTGCCTACCCCGCTATGCACTGGATACAGATAACAGACAAAAAATTAAATAATATTACTTAGATTCCTATTATTCTATTACATTTCCTCATATATCTTCCATGTACCTACAGACAGCCAGCTACAATTTTATTATATTATAGAATTATTGATATTTATAGATAATTAATAAAAACTAAATCAACACACAAAATCCACTAAGAAATTCCACAACTCCAGTATTCGCGCGGAATGTTTATTTTTAGTATTAGCAAACTAAAAAAAAACGACTAAATGAGCATTTTAATCACTTTGGCCTTACACTAATGAGAATAGTCTAGCTTTATGCTTAATGGCTTCCTTTAAATTATTGATATACTTAAACTAATGTTGACCTGTTTGGCGAGTTTGTGTGTGAACTAAGAAAATTAAATCAGCTTCACGCTGTATCCCGCATATGGCAGACAGAGGGAAAAATGTAGTGTTAAGACATCAGTCTCCTGTTTCCATTGGATTTTGAAGGCGTTGAATATTGAATGGCGAAACTCAACGCCGCGCTTCGCTTTGACCAGATCGAAGGTAAAAAAAAATTAAATAAATATTTAATTTCCTCTAGTGTCCATAGTTTTGTGTACCAAGTGTATAATAAAGAAATATGCACAAGAAGAAGAGTTGAAATTCGGTTCCTGGATTCCCTCCACCTGTCCTGTCCCAGCATATACTTAGTAGGGCTATGCGAAGACAGCGTGAAGCTACAAAAAAAGAAGATATTAGAAAAAAATTCTCTATCTAAAATATATTTATGTTAAAACATAAATAGTAAAATATACACATAATAGGTATGTTAAAAAACAAATAAAACAAGATTTTATACAAGAGATTTTTTACAAGTAATTCATGAACGGTGTGAAATCAAGGATATCGTATACCTATCAGGAAGTGCTGTCAAGTGGCGAGGTACAGCCCTCTAGTATATTATTATTTATAGATTAGATATATTTCTTTTTTACTTAAAAAAAAAGGTTGAATGCACTTAGCACGCAGGTAAACACTGCAATATAGCAATATGACGTGCAATACAAATATAAATGCAAGTAACCTTTTTTATATATTTTCTAAAATATTTTTCCATATTTTGTGGAATAACAATTTACAAAATCATTAAAGATTGAAGAAGAATTTGAAATTGAATGGCTTTTGACTAGGTTAGGAAATGTGGGGAAACACTAAGAGAAGATAAAAGAAAATAAGAGAAATTTCTACGGAAACAGGACAAAATGGGATCTTCAATTTTACGTGTTAAAGTTCACGCAAGTAGAGCTGGGGGCAACGACAGGTATCTTATTGTAAAAAAATCAACTTCACGCTGTATCCCGTCTTATACAGCAGGGAAGTCAGAGGGAACCTAGTGTTTATATAATTATATTAAAAGTATTTTGTTTTCAACGCACGCCATCCGTTACATTCGCCGTCGCTTGACTCATTTTGTAACTAATTACTACGTAATATTAATTTAATTTTAATATTTTATTACATTTAAAACTATGATTTAATTGAAAAAGACAATTATAATTTTCGTACGACTGAGTTCAAAATTATGCTTTTGTTTAAAGAGCATTTGCATTTTTAACGTATTTTTTTTCTCTTTAAACATAAAAGTCAATATATAAGAAAAGAAATATAAAAAAGAAATATAAAAGAATAATATATTCTGAGTCATATATATGTTATTACTTATTTAAATAAATCATATTAAATTATACAAAAAAATTGGCGCCAGCGTGACGCGGTTTAAATCTATTTCTTTCTATCTATATTTATATCTATTATGTTATAAAACTGAATATTTCGTTTGTTCAACGCACTAATCTCATGAACGTGGTGGAACGATGGTTTGAACTGAAAAATGTTTTTGTATTAGATCCCTACTTTGCGTGCTGAATGGCGGAACTCAACGTCGTGCTTTGCCTTCTTACCAGAGCGAGGAAATACTAAATATTAAATATTTCATTCTCTCAAGTGGGAATCAAACCCATAACTAACGCTTTTGTGCTCCTAAGCTACGAGGGCCTCACAATTTTCTCTAGGAAAATGTTATATGGGTAGTAGAATAGAATATTTTGTATATTATATTTTTTTAATTTTGCATCGCAAAAAATCCAAAACAATATTTATAGTAAGAATCTCTACACAATACTTATATTGTGAATGAAAGATAATTTGCGAAAGAGGATGCTGCATATTTAGCGAAAATCTTTCACTCTGAGATTCACAAAGATTCGTTATCTAGGATTTATTGCAAAATTAATATCATCATATTATATTGAGTATAATATCATTAATATCATACTCAATAACCACTCGTCATATACCTACCTATGACACACGCTATATTCTTAGAAGAATGTGTCATTTCGAAAAGTAGATTGTCCTATTGTGAAATAACCCTGATTCCAGGTACAGTGGGTTGCATCGAAGTCTATAGCCTATATATAGCCTTCCTTTTGATAAATGAACTTAAAAAAAAATAGTTCTTTGTCAATTTAATAATTTAAATAGGTTTAGTTCTTATAAGTAAATGGATAACAATAAAAAAGCTAAATAAAACTAATAATATATATACTTAAAAAATAGTGTGAATATCATTATTAAAAGCTTGCTCACATTTAAAACATTTTAGAAAGCGACCAGCCAGCATCCTCCGGAAAATCCATTAATTTTAAATACACTTTCCAAATAACAATGTTAAGTTAAAACAAAATAAGTCATTTTCAAGTATACTACAGACTATACAATTAACTTTAAGACTTAACGGCGGCCATTTTGCAGAAATATTGCGCGCTAAATTCTGTATTCAAATTGCTCTTTCATATGTCGAAGTCTAATCGAATATCCATTTAAAAAGTTAAAAACATAGATAACATAATATGTATTTTTAATTGCAAAATACCTACATAATAATATTAGGTATGTATGTAAATTGTTTGTATTTATTTATTTTTTAATAATGAATTTCAAGATTTTTAATTGTTAATTATTTAAATAGAATTTTAATTGTTAAATTGTTAATGTTTAATCCAAGTCTGCTAATTAGCTTTCAATATTTTCAGAAAGTATTTTTTTTAACTTATTAGGTACTATATCAGTTTTAGAAAAATTGTGATATTTTATTTTGCTTGGAAAAAAGAAGACACTAGTGATTATTTATTTCACATATTATATACAATTGCATATATTTATGTTACAAAATCCATTTTCATATATATTTTAATCTACAGACAAACATACAGATAACATTAAAAGCATGTATGTCATAATGGAGTGAATAAATTTGACTTAATTTTATGATACCATATTAGCTATTTAGCCTTGACTTTGCATTCCTAATGAGGAATTTCGATACTATTTAAATTAGCCACAAAATGAAGAAGACTTGTATTTTGTCATTTTAATATTTATAGGAATAAAGTACTTTAATAAAAAGTGTAACATATATATAATATGTTTTACGGTTATCCTTGGATATTAGGACGAATAACTAGAATTGAGTTGCTCTGAAAAGAGATTTATTACATAAATAAATGTTCACACTTTTAAAAACATTCTCTAACATTAAACAATTACAAACTCACCTCAAAAGAGAAACAACATTTAAAGCTATTGTTTCACCAGTTCGTATTAATTAAATATTGAATATTAAAATAAATATATTTTTCTCCTTAGTTTTTAAGAGACGTCAATGTCATATGTGAAAGAAGTATCACTAACTTCTTTTACATATATATAATTTAATAATACGATAGATATTTAAAGAAATAGGTTGTGGTATTAATCCGCACTCGAGGGACAAATATAATATTTAAATAATAAATTTGCAAATAAATATTTTAAAAATTCTTAAATTTGAAACCAATGATAAAATAAGTCTCAAAAAGATAACAAAAGAAATAATATATTCGCTTGCCGCGTAGCATCACGCAGGATATGCAGAAAGAACCTAGTGCTAAGTATAAGTATGTTATAGCAGAACTCAACGCCGCGATTTACTATTAAAGGACTGCCATGATTTTATTTTCACATAGAGATTACTCGCACAGTTCATTTTTGTTATAAAAAGATAAACTTATTATCACAAAAAATTATCTTATGTACGTATAATTAATATCATCAATTAATTACAATTATTTATCAGTTTTTGTAATAATATAACATTCGAATGTTGTTCATATCTTTTCATAGCCGAAATAGCTCAGTTGGGAGAGCGTTAGACTGAAGATCTAAAGGTCCCTGGTTCGATCCCGGGTTTCGGCAAATAATATTTTTTGCAAAAAGTAAATTTTTACATAAAATTAAATTGATTTAATTATCTTTTTGTCTATTGTAATTTTATAAGTTGAATATATGGGTAATCTTTATTTCTTTTTATTAATTAAGATAATTAACTTGATATCTAAATCTCAACTCAGGTAGTCGTAAAAGTTAACTTTATATATTTGATTTACATATTAGGATTACTTTGTACGTTTATGTACTTTGTACTCCTGAAGTTTTAAGCACTTTACAGTAGTTCGTGGTCGCAAATAGACTGAGCAGTTGGAAATTTTCCACCACTTGGGGGTATCAACTCCTTAAAACTTTGAAATCCACTACCACACCACACCAATCGGCTCTAACGATTGCACCCTTTAAGAATAATGAATTAGAAATAAATGATATATCAGCTCCTCGCTCTGATAAGAAGACAACACAAGGAGTCCCGCCGCTCAACATGACTCAAGCGCCTACAAGCCTAATGTCAAATAATATATTCTTAATTTTTGACCAAATGAAGAAATGAAAATAATTTATTGCTCTAGTGAGAATCAAACCCACAATCTTCACTTTTACAATCAATGCCACAATATTGATGCCATAAACATAAAATTAAAACATAGCAACCTATTATATTTAACCCAACCACCTACCAAAACGTTAAAACTACAAATACCAAACTATAAACATATTAAAAACATAGCTTTCAATTCAGTGGACGACGAACCTCAAGCTGCTCTTAAACGTCTTCATTTAACAATACCTTTTAAAACGTAGCATCTCTTATAGCTAATTGTCTTTGCTTAATGTTTCTACGAAAGAAGTGGGTCTTCGTACAAAACGTACCATATATCGTTATAATATTTATGTATTTACATAAATATTACATGTTTTTTTTTCGAAGCTAACAACTTATTCTTCTCGAGATTAAAAATATATACTTGTTCTGTACTCGGCTTTGCGTGTATTGCGTTTTATTTTTTGGTAGAGACAAGTCAGTTAATTGGTTTTAGGTAAAAAATTTGAAAATATCACTATTTCTTTAAAATTTATATAATTAATTAAGGATTGAAGAAAAACAAAATCCATAATAATTATGATCGAGATCTAAATATCAAATAAATAGACGTTACATTCACATTACATTTTATATATTCGACACATATCTAATACTAGCGGCCCGCTCGCGGTTTCACCCGCGTGAACTATGTTATTATTAATTTCTGTCTCCATGACTACGTCCTAGTGACGTCTATGCAAAATTTGAGACTCCTAGCATTTGTAGTAACGAAGTTTCATACAAACTTTCAACCCCAAAAACAACCCCTTAGAAGTCGAATATTGCAAATTCCCGTCTTAGCGAGCATCTACGTCCTATAAGTAACTCCTATGCAAAATTTGAGATTCCTAGCACTTGTAGTTTCTGAGATTTCGTGATGAGTGAGTGACCTTTCGATTTTATATATATAGATAAAGATAATTTAAAAAAAAAACACATTTTCCTACACCAACTGATACAAGTGCCTTTCGAAGTGTTCCACTATTCAAATTCTGGCTAACCAAAGCTGACAGATCAGCTAGATCTTCAGGCTCTCTCGTTGTTCAAATTCAGCTTATTAGATTTTATTACTAGCTATAACAAACTATGCCTTAAATAGCATATGAAAAAGACGTTTGTGTATCAACCCGTAAACGTGACGATTGTGGGTTCAATCCTCATTCGTAGGAACTCATTGTCTTTTAATCATTCTCAGTAGTATCTCGAATAAATTGGACCGAAAGTGGGGAAAAGAGTGTCTTAACACTAATTTACTTCTGCCTAACCTGTGCGGCACACTTCAAATAAAAAAATATGTTTATTATTATTATTATTAATAATTATTTAATTTTGTAACTTATACGTACCAACCTATATATGCAATTATACTCGTACTTGCCTTTAACTAAACGGCAAACAGTCACAACAAACGTCGCTGTGTAAATCGATTATTATCTATGACATGTTAATCTTACTGCGTTTCTAAATTAATTTATTAATATGATAATATATACCTATATATAATTCTAACGTCGGTATTGTTCGTACTATAAAATCTTAGAATTGTAGGTTATAATAATAGAATTGTAGTTTTTAATGTATTTGGAACACAAAATGGATAGACAGATTGTTATAAATAATTATATGAAACGTGTAGCTACGTTCTAATGAATGAATGACGAAGAATATTTATATAATCTTTACTTCAAGGGCAAGCACATAGTAGTACCTACTAACATACTTATAACATTTGTACATAAACTGCTGAACGTATCATTGCTATTCTTTCTAACGTAAACGACTGAAAAATGTAGTAGAAAATGTCATTGTTCTCCTCAGAAATATATCTAGTGAATACTTCCTGATTAAAAGCAACTCGTCATGATCGTCGTGGTGCTCTTCAAGGGCTCGGCCACGTCTCGGCGGTCCCCAGTCCCCAGTCGCGACTTCATGTCGCGGCTGGTTTGCTTAGAATAGTTCAAATCCCAGTCCGCTCGATGGCCGTAAATCGAGGTTCGAGTCCCGCAGGGGGCGCCCTTACAATCGTCGACATATTACTTATATTATACTAAGTTATTTGTAATTTTATAGATGTTCTTTTCTTTGTATACTTTGTATTACAATATAAACAGCTCATTTCTTATAAGAAACGACCTAAAGCTTATTGTTTCTGATAAGAAGCACTGCTACTACCTCCAATATTACACAATGCTTATTGTTAATTGAGTCATTCAAAGAATTAATAGTTAATTATGTTAATGTTTTATGTTATAGGTACATGCATTAGATAAAACAAAAGTGCAACGACTCTATTGTATTAAATAACAAAGAAAAATAAAAATGTCTGTAAGACAAGGAACTCATGGGAAAGCCCCAACTGACATTTGAGAACACGTGTTAATGATAGTGGAGATAGATCACTAGGACTTCCCGAAGGTCACACTGATGAGATCGATGACAGTGGATGAAGAGATTGAGGTTGAGACGATTTGGCACTCCACTCTCTCTCTACCCTACTAGGGATAAAGCATGAAGCTAAAAAGCAAATCATAAAAAAATATGAAATTTGCAAGTAGCGAGATTAATAGGGCGAATGACAGACTCTACTTTTAATTTCATGTAACTAAGTTTCAGAATATTTTTAACGTAAACCTTTTTATTAATATAATCTGAAACGTGTGTAGTGTGAGTAGGTAAATATCATCTATTTTAGCACAATTAAAAATATTCTTAAAATAACCTTACAACCTACGGTAAAGAGTACATTACTAGAAAATCTTATTTGAATTTAGGACAAGTATAAACAGCACCTGGGGACACCTTTAATTTCCTTTAAAAAAAATTACTGATATTACGAGCGTGAAAGTTTGTAAAGATGGATATTTGTTCCACATTCACGCAAAACCTTCTAAATAGATTTAGATTAAACTTTGTAGTAATATACATCAAAATAACAGACCATTTTGTACAATTTGCAAACTACAAGACTTGTAGTTTAAAGCGGGCGAAGCCGCGTTTCGGTCGTTAGTAAAAAAAATCTTGACACCCATAGTTTACTATATAAAACAATTAAAAGTAAACGTAATTTATTTTTATTACTTTATTAATAAACAGTAATCTTCTTGACATGAGTTAAAATTACATAAAAACTCGTTTGCCTCTCAGTACAACCGCTGCTCGTCGACATGAGTAACATGGAAGGCGATACGTTAGCTCAAATTAAACAAAACTTGTAGTTTTATTTAAAATAAAAGTATATTTAAGCAGACTATTTAAGACCATACGAATATCTGGAATGAATATTTTATCTATTTAACTATACAGGAAATATATTTGACGTAATCGTTACACGATCTTGAAACCTAACGAAAACCGAGTGTAAATGATAGATACTTCAGTGGGCCGTATCTATGTTTACATTGCTTTAACCAACAAATTTAGTTTAAGCCTGTTTCGGTACACATCTTAAAAGATAATACTGGTAAGTATATATAACCTAGCATCGCTCTGTCGTCTTGTTGTTTTACATTTTTATCGCCCAGTTCTAATAACAATATTTGCCACATAATCCTCGCTTCCTCTGTCACATGGTGAACGGTAGCGTTGGATTTATGACATACGGCTATATCTTATCACAGGCACTCACCAACATATGTTGTACTAATGGACTTCATTAAATAACGCCCTAAAAACTAAAATATTTACGTAAAAGCGTCGAGCACAGCGTGTACCGATTTAGTGTTCCATTCCACGGCACTTAACTATAAATATAATATATATTAAAGTGCACAAATTGGTCTCCATAGCCTGCATCGGTGCGTTTTCTCAGTGTTTCACTAATTCGCGCCCTTTCACCTGTCAATCAGACGCCGTGGCGGCGTAAACGCTACGTCGAAATTAGCCATTGCGAAACGCTTATACCTCTTGCAAATTACACTGAATTTCAAGTAATAAGAAATAAAAGCTGTGATTTAAAGGGATAGGAACGCTAAAATAACAGCAATATCAAGGTTTCCACGCGTATATACGTCAAGTTGTCGCGATATCCTGATTAAATGGCAAGATGGATACGTCGTTGAAACAGTTATGCGGATAATTTGGCGAAATGTCAAATTGTGGTCGTTTTTAGCGGCAATCGGAATGGGCGCGCCATTTCAACGGTCAAACGGCAAACCTGTCAACAGTTACAGATTATTAATTGTGTCATTTATTTATCTTATATATTTATAATGATAATTAATTTAATTATTTTTTTATTTAATGTATTTAAATAACCGAATTGACGTAATTAATAGGTAAATATTAATAATAATATATGTTCATAATAAAATGTTAAGAAATTGCTGTGGATGTACATTCTAAAGCATTCAAAGCACATTTATTCGACAATAAATAAATATTTTCGAGACATGGCGTGTTGAATAGCGGAACTCAACGCCGTTGTATCTTTATCTTTTACCATAGAAAAGAAAATAATCTTATTCATTGCTCCGAGTGGCAATTAAACTTATTTATTCATATAAATATGGTGTTACTATAATCAAGTTTTACATAAAATTATATCCAAGAAATAAATCGTAATAATTTGATTTATTTATTAAAAGTTAAAATTAGACTTACCATGCTAATTTTAACCGATTTATTTCAGTCACGAAACAACTCAATTTCGTATAAAATTAAAACATACCATTTTTTCTTGACACGCATAGTACCTACTTTAATACAAAAGTTTAAAACAAAAGAGTATAAATAAGATTTTTAGAAATCATTATTATTGCAATTTTAATTGCACACTTTAAATTAATTAAGGTACAAGTAAAATTCCATAAAATATTTAATTATATTTATACCGTTTTCTAATTACGAGCCTTTAAAATGGAATAGGTTATACATAGTTTTTATGCGATATCAAATAACGTAATCTTAAAAGTTAACAACTTTACAAGAAATTGTTTATATGAAATCTTTTTACTTTACATTCTATGCCCGAAACTATTATTTAAAAAAAAAGAACCAAGAATCGTGTGTCGAGACAGATATTGTAATTTCTATTATCTATCTATACACTTTAAAAATATTAAGAATGTTACAGTATTTGAAAGACTAGTAGAGCCCTTCAGCCTCCTAGTAATAGTTAGAATAGAATTAAATATGACAGCTTAATAGTTTCAGGAGGTTATCAGTGATATAAGTCGAAGGTGTAAAAGAGAATCGAAACCAATTTATTTATTTAATTATTTAAATATGAGGAGGAAGCTGTAATGGATTAAATTGAAGACGAATAAACATACGAAAAATGGAGGTGATGTTTTAACCGTGGTAATAGTAACAATTTCAGGCTTTTTCCGCATAGCAGGGTAGGGAACCTAGTGTTAAGACACTCCATTTCTGTTCAATAGTCGATTTAATTATTCTCTGTCAAATAAATAATAATTACCTTGAATGTGAACAGAATCTCCGCAATCTCAGCTTCGCCCCTAGACATCTCAATAATAGCTAACGTGACCATTTATACATTAGGTACAACACTATTAGGTAATTAAATATTTACCATTTAATAATATTTACCGTTACAAAGTTCCACCCTGTAACGTTAAACACACAACAGCTGTTGGCCGCGCTTGTCAAATGTCACATCACTATCTTTGTGCACATTTCCTTTTATTGATAGTACTTAGATGAAACACTAATCAAATATGGCTGAGCTGAATGCTTTTAACAATATTCAATTTAGTTATGGACTCTGTAATAGATATGGAGATAAAATTATATTAGCTTCACGCTCTATCCCGTATATAGCGGGGTAGGCAGAGGGAACCTTGTGTAATAAGACATTCCATTTCCCATTTTCCGCCGATGTAAATAATAATTCATTCCTCCGAATGGGAATCGAACCTAGATACAGCGCAGACAGGCACAAGCATGTGATGGTAAACGCGACAGTTTGTGGATTCGATTCCCAGTCGAGGAAATGATTTAATATTTTGATTCAGCGAAAAATGGAAATCGGTGTGTCTTAACACTAACTCCCTCTGCTGCCTCAACAATTATGAATATGTATTTTTTGAAAACTTGCAAGACATTCAATGTTTTTATTTTCTAAAAAATAATGCCATTAAATTATTGCTACGTCAAATGAGCAATATATTTTTTACTTTAACTATGATATATACTAATTGCAGGAATTTCTAGCTCGGCCATAGATCATGAGTGGCTATTAAGAGACGCAGGTTCAAGTCCCACTACGTTCAAATCTTGTGTCTATTGTCTACTTTCTACCTGTATTACGCATTCTGTGTTAGTGAGGGAACTCAACTTCCCATTTTATAGTATCAGAGAATGAAAATGGAAGTAATTGAATATACGTTCCCTATACCTAATGTGAATCAAACCTACAGCCATCGCGTTAAAATTATAGACCTCTATGAAGAAATATCTTATTATATTACTGCTTGCTTCCATATTAAGATCAAACCTAAAAAAAAAACAATTTATTTACCAATTACATATTGACATAATAAATATAGTTTATATTTTATTTTACTTCGTCGTCAAATGTCATCGTCTGCTGTTAAAAATGATTAATAAATCAAGACAACTCTATGGGTGGTCTTTAATAAATGATAATAAAAATGAAAATTATTACAAAATTTACTTTAACACAATTAAAGAGGTCAGAATCGATTACCTACGTCAAATTTCACTTCGCAAATTTCCATATACGTATAAAGTAGCTTTTATGGAAGGGAAATAACTAAGTAATAAAGGTGTATGACATGTGATGTCAAAGTGGTCGAAGTAACTCTGACTACAGGGCTTTGGTTGTAGGAGCTTAACGCCGCGCCGCGCTAACTAATTAAATACATCCAAACGATTAACATGATGATTTTAGCCTTCCTCGATAAATAAACCAGTAGTTCCTGGGAATACCTGACTCAACCAAAAACTAGCTATCTTATCAACTTTATAATACTTAGATACTAATATAGAGTACCCACAGGCATAAATACTTGTAGGTTCCCTATGACTACAAGCGTGATTGTCGATCTGCACTAGAGGCAATTATTCATTTCCCCGTCCTTATAGGACAAGGTGGTGTGTAGAGTTCGAAGGAGATTCATGTGAAGTGTGGAGTCTTGAGTGAAGACTGAACATGAATTCGGGTGGAAAGCAGAGTACGGAGTGTCTCATCACTTTGTTATTTTTGTCTTCCCTGGGAATGCGTAACTACTATAATTTGTATCCTACTTTTGTTAACGAAATCCAAGAAAAATCTGATCGGGATTCTAAAAGAAAAAAAAAAGTCTTATTATGTGAGAAAATAAGGCTAATCAAGAATCAAATTCACAACCCTCATCTTCCACAATCAGATAGGAAAATTGCAAAAAGTATATTGTCATAAAATACCTCCATACCTGCCTACCAAGCTACTTAGTATACCTATATCTATGTCTCACGTAACATTATTGACATCTAAATTTAGACCTAACGAAATAACTAAGCAGTTTGGAAAGTTAAATTGAGTCAAAATGAAAATGTAACGGCCATGATAACACATTTATAACGAACCAAAGATTTATACCTTGAAATGTTTGAAGTATTCTAAAATAAAACGATCATCTGGTGTAAATTTTACTCGACGTGATTAATTGATTACTGAATCATTTTAGAAAAATTTTGTGATAAAATTTAGAAGAAAAAAACGAACATCAAAATGGTTTGTAAGTTAATTGTTAATAATTAAAATAGATTTACGAAGCAAGAATAAGAGATAAGAAAGGCAGGGAGAGACCTCAGTTGACCTTCAAAAAGACAGCACCAATGATGATGGAAAAAGGTCACGTTAAAAGCATGAGGATCTCTCGGAGAGCATGTAAATATTTGCGGGTCGACGAAAGAGAAATGCTGAAACCGTGGTGTTTGGCGCACCGTTCTCCCTACTCCGCTAACGATAAAGCTTGACGCTTAAAAAATAAATTTCTGTTCTTACAGTTTGTCTCTTCTCCATAAATAAACAAGTACTGTCAATTTATGAAAGAAAATCAAGAAAAAAGAAAGAACCAGAACCGGTACACCTTACATAATGCAACCTTCATGCTTATAAAGCTCTATAGGTACTTCATACAATAATGAAGATTATAATATACCTACATATATCGTTCAGTGAACGCAGGTCTGAGCTGTCGAGTCCCGTATTATGAATGAGCTAAATATAACCATAACAGAAAATGCCTTCGACGATAATAAATAGTTCGTTCGTATCATAAAATCCCTAATAACTGTTTATACGCGAAAATTGAAGAACAAATTTGCGAATAGATTTTTTATCATATCTGTAAACTTGTTATCATTAGTTTATAGTGCATCAATCTCCCGCCTAATAAGCTAATCCATCTAAAAACAGAAACGCCCACCATTCCTGATCAAATCATAAATTTATATAATAATTCATAAATCATATAACAAAAATAAAAAGAGAATTCTTTTCTCTTTTTTTATCCTATATCGTGCAACATACAGGTGTCGTTTCATCCTACGTCATAGCCTAACCATAAACAAGCGCTGAAAAAAACATTTACTTTCAAAAATAGAATTCGAATTCCCGCGCTTAATTGCGGAACTGCCAATCAGAGTGTGTGGGAGCGGGACGGAAGAGAGACACCGCCCAGTTAACAACATGGCGGTTTTGTTGATTGGCGGGCTTCATTCGCTCCTCCTATGAAATGTGTGACAAAAAACAGTTTAAGTAAGGCTATAATGCGATTGAAATTACTATTTTCGTGAGTAAATCATATATTTTTTTGATAATTTTAATTTATATTTAAACGTCGTATATAAATTTTAATGTTGGACTGGAGGAGGTGTTGCCTTCCTTTAGGTATATAACATGTAGGTAAAAAATTGTTGATGGTCGACAATTTAATGAAAATATCAGTGATAAAAGCGAACAGCGTGTTACACCTAACACGCTGTTCGCTTTTATCACAATAATTATGTATTGCATACGAATATAAGATTTATTTATTTAATGTCTAGCTTCTTCTTCTTGCTTTCTTCTATGCTTATATTTAATAATGCTAATATTTTTCTAAGTGTTTCATAAACATAGCTAAAATTAGCGAAATACTATGGGACAAGAAAAATGATTAGGTACCAATTTAGCGGGCAACCTTCTCGTTAAATATTGGTACGTTCTCACTTAAGCCTGCAATTTTAGAGGAAAATTTAATACAATATTCCGAGGTAGAGAAGAGTCTCTACTTTAATCTTCAAGATTAAGATCTAGCTATCAATTGAATAATAAGTAAAGTTAAGTAAAAATACATAGCTTAGCTACCTACATATTCTCCGTAAAATTCTCCAGAAATACATAGTATAAGTTTTACGGTCAAAACATACCATACAAATAGTACCTAGGTACGTATTTAAAATACTTATATCTAGAAATAAGTATAACAAATACCTATACTAAAAATTGACTTTTTGATCCTTTCGCTGAAGTCGATATGACCATATACCCTCTGCCTACCCTACTGTGAGCGGAATACAGCGTGAAGCTGACCTAATATTTAAATAATTTCATTTACCTACCCACTCGTTTTTAGTAAGCCAAAACATTTTAATTTCTCTACTTAACAAGCGACATCTCTATAAATTGGCAATTAATTTTATAAGAAATTAAATTTTTTAATTACTTAATGGTTCAATTTTATAAATAAAACACCCTTCACCTTATTTCAATTCAATTTCAAGTTGAAAAACTATAAATAGATATAGATAGAGAAATAGGAATAGATATGGACATAGATAGATACCTACATTGCAGAAGTGAATTAAATTTTTTCTTTATTAAGAAAAGTAGTAAGTAGAAAGTTTTGAATTGTCAGTTTTATAGGACTCTATTATTTTATTTTCAACTTAAACTTTCAATAGTTGATAGGTATACAATTCTGAGATCGATTTTCGAATTTTGTAAAAATATATGAAACTACTAGAATTATTGTCTGCTCAATTTGTAAACCAAGACCCTTCCAAGGCAAGAGTTCGATTCCCACTGGAAATAAAATATTTAATATATTTATTTATAGTAACGAGGCTAAGTGCGGTGTTGATTTCCGCCACTCAATTCACAATGCCTCGAAAGCGAAAATCCACTGAAAAGTGGGAATGGGTATGGAATGTCTTGAGCCATAACATATGTTCCCAGGATCGCTCTGTCTACTCTACCATATGCGGAATACAGGAAAAGCTACAAAAATATCTACAATTTTTACATTCTATTTAAACTACCTACTTTATGTTTTCCATGAAAATAAATCAACTGCCTGACGGACATAACTAATTCTACTTGTTGCATATATTTAACACACTTTGCAAATACAGTTAATTTAAATGATATACCTATTAATTTAATCTATAGAATAAACATCTTGACTGAAACTTATTATGAGGATGTTAGGTTTAAACAATTTTAATTTATAAGCCATAAATAATGTTAATCTCAAACATGAAATTTTGTACAAATTATTCATCTAAGTACGTATTTCTGTTTGATAAAATTAAAAATTATTTAAATAATATGGATTTCACGCTAAAATTACGCTTTTATTACTTTATATTTCGCAAATAGATAAGTATTATTTGCCTTAAATTTCCATATTTTCAATGTTATAGTAAATCTGTATAAAATAGAGGCCATCGGTACGGAAGTATATAATATAAATCATAAGTAAAATTTAATGTTTAATGCAAAAAATATAAGATAATTATAATATTTTAAATAGCACCAACATTTGAGAAACACCTCCTAATTATAATTGCATAACTTTTATTTAATGTTATTTAAACAGTACTTACTTATGTGAGTACTGTAGTAGGTCAACTTTATGAGAAAAGAAAAAAGAACATAATAATAATAATAAAAACTTTTCAGTTCATCTACATAATATACGAAAATAAAATTTGAAAACAAAGTATGTACCTATATAAATATTTTATTTGTATCAAAGGATAATTTATTATAATTATGTAATATTTATCATATCTAGGTAGATAAAGAGTATTTCTCTCCGTAGCGGAATTCAACGCCGCGTTGTTTTGTTACCAGAAGAAATGAAATAAATATTTAATATTTTCAAGCTCTGGTAACAAAACAAAGCTTGACGTTGAGATGCTATTAAGACATTTCCCTTCCTCACTTTCCACCGATCTTCGGACGCCTTGCGTGTTGACTAACGGAGTTCAACACCGCAAGATAATTATTAATTAGTTAATATTTCTCTATCTCAAATAAATTTCATTACTATATAAAATTTGCAAAGCACCTGTGACAAATAAATAGCATTAAAATTTATTATATCAAGACGTAGATATGTAGATTGTTATTAATAACTCGATTGAACTGTAACCGGTTTCCCTTCAGAGTGTTCATTGTTAAATGACCTTTAAGTACAGTTTTATAGTTGTAATCGGGGAAAAAAAAGCAGAGAAGACAGAGAAGAGAAAATAATACCTCACTAGAACATAAAATATTAATTTTATAAAAATATTTTTTCAATCATATGCTAGAGCAGTATTCCTTAAAATTAAACTTACCATATTAAATATTAAAAACCACCACGTATTAACTCACATATTTCACCCCAAACAATATCTATAATAAATATTTCCAACAAAAATAAGCAATGTTGATATAAGTAATTATAAAAAAATATATATCATTCAAAGTTCACTAATTTCTTATTTATGGCTGTTTTACTTAATTCATTCATATCTATTTATATAATTACTAGCGACCCCCTTGCGGCTTCGCCCGCTTTTACTACTGGATTATTCATATAATGTATGTTTGCAAAGCACTTAAGATAATGTGAAAATTAATTAAACTCTAATGCAACCCGCATTTTCGTAGTTTCAATAAGGATTTTCCAATTGTTTTACTCGGCAAGGATTTTTTAGTAGGTACCGCAATTTTAAATCTGTGCTACTAATCTTTTCAAGTACTTATTAAAATATATTTAAATGACTATTTTTAGATAGTTAAATGACTATTTTTAAACGGAAGAAATTATAAACAAAAGCCTACCTACTAATAACTACTACAAAAAATATGAAACCAAATATATCGCGCTGAAATAATACATTCAACTCCAATTATCCAATACGTGCAAACGCATCTAAATCTTCGTTGCTATAGAGGCAGGCGGGATTTTTTTTCGAGCTTGTGGTTAATGCTGAAGAGAGTATTCTGTCCCTGATGAAAAGCAAGCACTACGTGGCTGCCTGTGAAGAAAATTAAATAGAACGCATCGGCCGGGAATCGAACCCGGGCCGCCCGCGTGGCAGGCGAGCATTCTACCACTGAACCACCGATAACTGCTCATGACGCGCTTGTATAAGCAAAACGTCGCGGGGCGCGTTTCGCAGCAAGGATGTTTTGATATTGTAACAACTTCTAAAGTACTTATTAAAATGAAAAAACAGTAAAAGACAGTTTTGATCTACATTAAATGGCCAACGTAACTAATATACTTATTTATATGCTGAGAGTAAGGGATAAGTGAAACTTGAGTCGGCACAGCTGATTAGTCAACGGCGTGATGTGTCAACAATTAAATGCGTTTTTCTCTAAAACTATTCGCAATTTCGAAATAGTGTAAAAAGCAAATTTTATCTTCGTTTAACGTAGAAAATTAATAAAGTATTTTAAAGGATAAGGATTAATACCATTATGGAACAATATCCCTCACAATAAAAAATATATTGAAATTACTATTTTTAGACAGAAATATGATCACTACACGTTATCCTTAAAAGATAAAAATATGCTATCGCTGACTTTTTTGTAGATCTTATTAAGAGGAACAATACTCCAGTACATTTTTTTCATGTAGTACTTACCATTAAAGCAGCGCATGCGCGAAAGTGTCTCAACGGGTAGGACTTTAGACACATTTATCGTATTTATGTTAATTTACATAAGAATGTATAAATAATAAACTATATATAAACCTTCCCTGAGAAATACTCGACCTAATGGTGAAAACCGCATAAGAATACGTTGGGTGGTTTAGAAGAAGAAGAGTTAGAAAGTTCAGACAGACACGAAAAGCGACTTTGTTTTATAAGATATAGGATAAAATTATTAATGCTATTTTTTCGATTCTAAATTAAATAAATAATTAAGAACTCTATTTTACGAACGAACGCGAAAATAGCAATGCGTGTGTACGGTGACAATTTTTGCGTATACTGTAGAAACATTTGTTGTTATAACACGTGCTTGCCCCCTACTAAGCTTTGAAGTTCAGACCACACAAGTTAATGTTTAAAATTTTGTAAAAACAATCATTTAATAGAAAAAAGTGCTTAAAAATTAGAGAAAAGAATAGATTAGTAAAAAGTAAACTACTTGATCGCACAGTTTGATAATATTTTTTTTATTTTGTTTTCTTTTAGCTTCACGCTGTATCCCGCATGTAGCAAGGTAGGGAAGGAGCTCCATTCCCCAATATGCGTGAAACTGCGTGTTGACTAACGAAACTCACACATTTTATCGTGTAAACAGAGCAAAGAAATATTTATATACATCTTTTAAAACAATATTAACATTTTATACAACTTCTTTATATAAACTATAACTGACAGCTAAAAACATCATAAGTATTATAAAATCAAATAAGCTTCACGCTGTATCCCACTCACACCAGGGTAGGCCGAGAGAACCTAGTGTTAAGACACTCCGTTCCTCACGTTCCGCTGAATTTTTGCAGGCAATGCGTATTGAATGGTGGAACTCAACCTTTGTGCCAGAGCGAAGAAATGAAAATATTAATAAATAATAGTTTATACCTTCGAGTGGGGATCGAACCTACAACCATCGCGTTACAGTCATACCCATACACCATTGGGCCACGACGACCTCAAACCGAACACTACCTAAAAGTAATAAATCACAGCATACACTTGTTGTGACAGCCGAGTGTTGAGCAGCGGGGGCGAGTCTGTGTGGTCTTATTGACCTCATTCCAACATATTTTGGCAATAACTTACTTACCTCACACTACTTGTATGTACATGTGACATGTTGTATTTGATAACAAAAAATTGGTATTTATAAATATTTTACTAAAAATGTAGTTTGAGTGTGAGCTCTTGAGTTCGAGGTGGACCACCATGAGCTTAAGCTCTAGCTTGAGTTCTGAGTAGCTAAGAAAAGTATAATAAATTAAAAATCAGTTTCATGCTATATCTCGCATGTAGCAGAATAGGCACGTAATGCCTCCAGAATTCGGTGGAAAATTAGGTTCCCTCTGCCTACCCCGTTTTGTGCGGGATACAACATAAAGCTAATATAGTTTCAATACAAATTAAACCAATACCATGATGAACATGAAGAAATGCTTTCGAGATGAAAGCTAAGCAACAACGTGAATTAAAATCTGACAAACCTAGTGTGAAAAATTATTTCCTTCATTGCCTCACGCTTTTGCTATTTTATAGCAGAGTAGGCAGAGAAAGCCACTCCATTCAAGGCCGGGAAAAGAAAACAATCTGTTCCCGCAAATGTCAATCGAATCTACAACGATCGCGTGTTTAGTCAACAGCCTTTTCTTATTTTCGTGCCATGATTGCGCCAACATGGCCTCACACATATTTAATCTATAAAACATAGGATTAAAATCCGCTAAGAGATCTACTATAGTATAATACAGTTGCAATTAGTCACAATTTACGTAGCTTCACGCTATATCCTGCACATAGCAGAGGGAACCTGGGAACCTAGTGTTAAAAAGACTTCTTTCCCATTAAGACACACCTATTCACCACTTTCCGCCAAATTCCGGAGGCATTGAATACTGTAGTATCTCAACACTTCGCTTTGACACCAGAGCGAAGAAACGTAAAAATAGTCAATATTTCGTTTCCTCAAACGAGAATGGAACAAAAACCCTCCTGCCCTTGCACCATGACTGGCCTCACTGACCTCAACCATTTACATAAAACTAAATTAATTCCATCACTATCACACAATTAAAGTTGCATACAAATTCACACCTTCGTCCATTTCGTTAACATAATTTAAGCACCCCAGTAGGTTCCCAGAAGCGGGTACCTACAACACGACAAAACAAATATAATTAATTAACCGAATGTTCGGCCATCGCGGCTATCGCGGCCATCGCGGAACACATTGACAAACTAATCGATAGTTTGTTTTTTTTTTAATTCATATAGAACATTGGCCAGAGGTTGTAAACTAATTTGTGTAACAGAGTATAAATATTAACAGTTTTTATAATTTTTTTTTGAAACATAAAAAAAGAAATATTTTTATTTCCTCAGTGTAGAATAATATTTTAAAAATTATAAAGATATTTTTTCTTTTTGTTAAGTATCATTGTATCACATTCTTGTACCAAATAACGTCCAAAGTCTATAAGATGACCTACAGAAGGATGGCTCTATAGAATATTAATATAGATGTGATCCAAGAAATGACACCTGGATGCCGTACGCTGACAAGTGTGCTACGTGCAAATAAATAAAAGGAAAAGTCATAAACAGAAGAAGTAGAGGCAGAACTCACACTACCTGGTTAATATCTATGGCGCCATATGATAAGGAAAGCCGACCCCATCTAACAAGACAAGGCGAGGGAAAAAACCAGAGATTGAGTTTTCCCACGCTTTTTGACTTTGACAGCTCACAGAATTTATTAAAAAAAATATTTTATCAGCATCCAAGAAGCCATTACTTTATTTGTTTGACAGCCACTGTTTTAAGGCATCGGCGGCTGGCTCTGCACCTGCCATGATTCACTAAACATTGCGAAGCTTCGCTACTGCAATATAAAAAAATATTATCAATAATATTATCATTCGAAAGCGCGTATATATTTACATATCAAGGTTGTATGTATATAATTATGTATATACCTAAGTAGGGCCCTTATTTATAAATCTGAGCTCGAGCGTGAGGTGTCGTTTTCATTCATCATAGAGATATTCTATATCCTAGTATACTTAACTCATAGCGTTATTATCAGTTCATTTCTAGGACGTGTTTCGATAGAGGCATTTAGGATGCAATGGCCGCTATACAATTTTTTTTTGTTTCACGCTGTATCCCACTCATGGCAGGATATCTGGGAACCTCGGAGCCTAACTCCGTTCCTATCAGGACTCTTCCATTCTCTACATTCCATCTAATTGTGGAGGCATCGTGCCCCTAAGCTACGACTGGACTCCTTAAAATGTTACTACTACTAAGAAGTTACAATATAATTTTTATCAATTTGATTTCTATACAATATTTATTTAAAATATATATTTTGGATATTTGGTAAATTTGTTTAACAATATGCGGTATTGGGCTTAGCCACTACAACACGCAAGGTGTATCTGTTAAAGGAAAACTTGCAAACAAAAAAGAAATAAATAAAATAAACATACATTCATTGACAACTCTTGTAAAACAAGTAGTCGTCGTTTGCGACTTTACTTGTGTGAACTTTAAGATGGAAAATATCCTTTTATCCCCATTTTGAGAAAACCTCACTTAATGCTCCTCTACACCTATGTAAATACAAAATATCCACTTCCCAGTCTCGTTGTTTTGTCTATGCGTTACCTGTCAGTACAGAAGTCTTAGGAACGTACGTAAGTAGTTGTAGTAGTATGGAAGATTGCGTCTTCTAAAATATTTCACTCACTTTCTTACCTAACTTTACACTTTACCCCTAGAGAAGTAGCCAGAAAGTGTCTGCATACCTCTGTCACCTCGTACACCTCTGGTTCATCATTAACCTCCTCATACATGCCCTCTGAAAGATCTGCATGCTTCTTACGTGACCTTCCTTGCGTATCATCGATATTATGTTTTCGAAGGTCAGCCCAGGTCGAACCGAGATCTAAAATATATAAAATATATATATAAATATATAAAATATATACAGGGTGGAAGAGGCAGCGCTTCTTTTACTGAAACTGCATATAGGGTAAAATATTTTAAACTCAGAATTAAAAAAAATAATCAAGGTACCTCAACGGTTTGGACGTAGGATTTTTTTTTCATTTCACGATTTTTATCCATACCTGTATTTCGTGTCACGCACACATACGTATGCGACGTTGCCGCTTTGACAGATAAGTGTGTGCGTGCCTATGTTATACTTTACAAATGGCGTTTTATTT
>JAEBDU010004587.1:0-13462 GCA_016802625.1 Heliconius numata | reverse complement strand
TTGTGTCATTGTTTGTGAATTATCATGGCTTATACAAATATTTTTTTTATTTTTTAAGGTGTTTTTTTAGGGTTACTTACACAGAAGGTGAAAGGATTCTATTACTCTCCGTCTCTCACCAGGTTCGGTAATTATCTCTTTTCAGAACGGAAACATTAAAGAACTGTTTCATTCACTCGAATGGGAATGGAATCGACAACCATTCCGTTCACAGACATCATGAATTCATCATCATCTGTACCACCACCCAATCAATAACAATTTGTTATTGATTATTTATTATTGATATTGCTGTCCTAAAGAAACCTTCCTACATTTTCAATCAAAGTTTTCGATAATAGAGATATAACGACAAAGCACTCTACACCGAGTGCGATACATCAATTTGTATGTCAAAGAGCTTTTAAACTCTTGTCAACAAAAAGAGGTTGGGATGGTTGGTTGTCAATACCGTTATTTAAGGTTATTTTGAAGACCTCTGATCCTCTACTTTTATACAGTCGTGAAAAAATGCCGTTATGTATTACATATCCTGATATTTTTACGTGTAATAGAACCCGATTTACGTATAAATCATAATTATTATGAGACATAAAAGTGTGAACTTGTATTGAAATTATCAAGATGCAGATTTAAAGGAACAGTTAAGTTTATTTTTATTTGCACTTATATAATGGTTACTAAATATTTAAACCTGTAGTTCCACGTTCTTTCCTGTATATGATATAGTAGGCATAGAAAATCTTATTTTGAAACACTCCGTTCTCCATTTTCCGCCCTATTTTGAGACATTTTTTGTTAAATCAAACTCAGCACCTTGGTTTATGTTACTAGAGCGAGCATTTCCCTGACTGTGAATCGAACCGGCAACCATCGCGTTTAGTCAAATGCTGTCTTAGTACGACCAAAGCTTAAATATATGTACATTTATTTTATTTTATTTGAATTTAAAAAAAGATTCTTCAGAATAAGGTACCTGTTAGAGCAGATATAAATAAATATATTATATGTAGGCGAATGGGACAAATATCAGGTAAAAGGGTATATAAAAATTATAAACCGCGGCTTATTACGAAACCATAAAATAAATTATTAAAAATATAAGTTTTACTATTTTAAATTTAAGTAATGAGCCTGACAACCAGTCCAATGCTGCCAACCAGACCGCTCTTGCGCCAAAACATTCAAAATATTGAAAAAAAAAATATACGTACATACAAATCAATTAATATCCATATATCAATTTCCTTAACAACCACAATGTTTAATACGAAATAATCCCCGAACCACATCATTCAGTTTTACTGTCAAAAACCACCCGTGACTTAACCAAAAAACATTGTCGAAATCACAAAGAGCTGACCTCGAAAGTTCCCAATAAAGACGTTATAACCCTCGAAGTTGATACATATTTAACGATCAACAGTTCGGCGCCGTTCTCGATAACCGAATCTTAAAAACAGGAATTCTAAAGGAATGCACGGTATGTACTCGTACGGCTACAGGCCATGTTAATGTTGTGGCGGATGTCGCAGGCGCCGGCGCCGACCGGCGACCGTAAATAAATACCATATTGTTGCACCCTGTATAAGCAAGCAATTTATGTAAATTTGGTATTTCGGTGACATACATTATTTTTTTTATATATATATATCACTTTAAAGTTGGGGTTTTTCTTTTCGATCATGAGGTTAATGCTGTTAGCCCTATTAACTTTTCCAGTGACACGAGGGGAGGGGGGAGAGGAGGGGGAGGATGAGGAGGAGGAAAGAAGGTACTCTGTCCCTAAAGAAATGCAACTGTAAGGGCGCCCCCTACGGGACTCTTAAGTTGTTTCAATATGTTCATAGTATTGAATTCATTTGCTAGAATTATATTTGAGTTTTTATACTATATATTTTATACTTATATGTGTTATAGTAGGTGATTAGTATGGAGATATGTGTTTTTAGTGTTAGAAATTAGATTAATTGTCTGCATTTAAATTTTCTATTAATTATTTTAATGTTATTTTAATTTAGAGAACTTTCTTAAAAATAATAATACCATCATAGTATTTAAATGATAATTTATATTCTGCCAATAACACTAAATTGATATAGTATTCTAGTTTCTACGCTTAGATTCAATACAATGACGCAAAAATGGCCAGCTATTTTACAAATATTTCTAGAAGTATTTTAAATTAATAATCAATTTAAAATTTAAATAATAATTTTAAAATCAATATAAAATAAATATTATTATTATCTGGGTTAACTATATTAATATCTTTTAATTTTGAAATCCTCCTAAAGTTGCAGGCTAAAACGAAGCATTGTGGTAAAAAACTATTTGATTTTTGAATGATTATGATTTATTGCTTATAATTTATATTATATACTATTGCATTATTGGATGCAGTTTCGTAGGAATTTAATTTACAATGCCTTTCGAAATGTAGAATAAATTTTAAACTGCCGGATGTCACGAGTTCTATATCAAGGTTGTTTAGCAAAAGGTGATATCCAGAATTTATTGATATTCTTTGAAAATTCTTGGTAAAAAGCAGAGAAAAGACCGATCTGATCAGGTTCTACAAATCTGGTGATTACTCAGTGTCACGATATTCCTTCTTAATTTATAGTGTTTTCATCCCTCGTTATTGTATTGAAACTCGAATACGGGAGGCTAAGGCCGTCGCTGACGTTAATATCTTTTGTACTTAAATAAATAAAGGTTAACGCAATACGGCTTAGTAGTTCTCGTTAAATGGGACACTATAAAAATTATCAGACGTTTATAGCCAATTTACAAGTATACGATTTTTGAATACGATTTAGTTGAGACCAGTTGTGGCGCAGCGGCACAAGCTTGCGGCTTGCGGGGTGTGGGTTCGTTTTTCACTCGAGGAAATGAATTATTAAATATTTTCATTTCTTCGCTCTGTTGTCGAGGTAAACTGATGCTTTATATAGAATGTAAATAAGATTTGGCTGTAAGCAGAAAATTCTTAAAATTCCCGTCCCCAAGAATGGTAAGGAGTGTTACTACAGAAATCAGAATCAAATATGAGGAATGACTTGAAAATAAATAGCTTGAAAAAAATTGTGGTCATTTATACGTCAAAAATTGGAGTTAGTTAGTTAGTTATAGTCAAATTACATTAAAGTGAAACCCCAAAATAATGAAAGTTTTATAAGAAATGAATATATATTTTATTTTTTATACACAAATGTTATCTTCATTTTCAGAACGTCAAAATAATTGTATTATTCTTCACTTGCCCTGAAGTGATCTTGAACTTTTAAGAGTACAAGGTAATAACAAACCTCTTTAACTTTTAATAAGAGCGTAGATATTCTAATACCAAGTTCTTAGTAATACAAAAACTGTATTTTCATCCATTCTAACTAAATCTAGAATATCTATATTTTTGCTAATAGTGTCACGTAAATCATTGTTTAATTTATATTTATATTTACTTTTATAATTTTACATTTTTAAAAATTTATATATTCTATATTTCATTATAATATACTTAACTATTTATACATAGAAGAAATAAAAGTGGATTATCTCAACCAAATGTAAATAAATAAATATTATTAGTGATTACTCAATTAAATACAACCCTATAAGGAAGAATTTAATTCCATTATTATAGAATAGATGAATTAGTACCGCACTAATGATTTCATAATAATCAATTAATTTTATAATATTATTATAGCATGATTCTAACGAGAGGTCGTTGATTGTACTAGATATTGGCCGACATTGTGAGGTTACCGATGCAGGAAGAGTACGTACGTAAAACGCTATTCACAAATGACCTCGATCTTTCATATTATTAACGGGATGGTTTAGGATTAAAAATATAATGTATGATTTCTATAGAAACTTTTTTATCATAATATTTCTTATACAGCCTACGTCTATGGTTAGTTTGTTTAACTTGACACTTCACAGAAAAACATAAAATATCTTATTTAATTATGTTGTACTATTAATTCGACGTTGGTATAGGAATTTATATAGATAAATACGGGATCGCTTGCAATTTTGTTTCTGTAGACGTAAAATGGAAAATCCCGTTTCCCGTTTCCGTGAGAACTTCATTAGAACTTCAAAAAGCAGAGGACTAATAGAGAGTTATTAAACTCTCTATTAGTGCTCTGCTATAGTCCCTAATCTACTTACGGTACATATCAATTTAACTTTTTAAGTTCAGTAGTTGCATCTTTGTGTTCTCTGTCACTCAACAAAGGAAGACACATTGATAAACGGAAAGTACACCTTATAAAAGTTGATAAGCTTAAGTTTACTTGCATTCAGGCATATAACAGTCGGTAGTATATATGTAGTAGTTGTACGTACAGTTGTATGTGTACTTGTACATATGGCTGTAAATAAAGCACTTCTAGTGCTATACGGAACCGAAACGAGGATAGCCAAATGATAATAGGCGAATTATAAAGTTCTCCATATTTTCATAACAAATTATGTGAAAAATATCGCCTAATAAACGACGAAACATAAAAGTTTTACAATAAATAACCAATTCAATTGATAACAATTTTTTATCTATAAACAGAATTGAAGGATAGTAAGCTTTCATCAATTTTAAATTAATTTAATAATTGATAACAGCGAAGCAATAATCATCTATCTTATGACAAATTTTCTGAAAACAACTGTTTACTTATTTTACAATGAAGAACGAAAAAGGTGGTCTGGCACGAAATGTCATGGTTGGTGGGCGATACGACACCAAAATATGTCGAGTAAGGACGCTGAAGGTTACATTCCTGATTGGTAGATAGAGACCCTTTATTTAGTATAGAGAATGAAGATATGTGTGTATATTTTAGATATTTATTTACTTAATTCTTTCAATTTAATTTAAAATATGTATGAATGTTTGTAATAAAGACGAAATGGTAAATGTAAAGAATAAAAAATAATGAAACAGATAAATATTAATAAAGGAATATATTCGAAAATAGTTACTTAGTAATAAAAGTATTGTATTTGGAAGTTTTACAGTCTTTACCAGGATATGAGTTGAGCGGGACGTTAAGAAGAATATTTAACACGCGTACAAAATTATGGTCTACCGTCAAGCCTAGGTCCATTAAAATTTTTTGAAAATTTATAGATTAATCTGTGAATTCGCTCTAGGTGTCACATTACTCGCTCCGCTCCCTGAATATTATTAAAAACTATAAAAAGTAAGATACTTGCTTTTAATAAATTACAAACATCGTCAGCACAAAACTATTTTCTTTACTAGAAAGATAAATAAATATATTGTGTTAAAAGGGGAACGTAGAAAGTCATATCCAATTATATTCATATACACTTCCAATGAATTTCCTCAATGATAAATTGAATTCTTGTAGCTACTATGTTCTTTTGAATATTTATTCTTATTTATTAATTACTTACAACGTTCCTTTAAATAGATTTTGAATATGTAACAAATGTCAACATGATGACGCCCAAATTTGGTGTTTCAAGTTATTATAGACTTATAATTAATAACTATGTCACATTTAATGACCCCCATTAGAACTTATATGGGGAGTGTTAAAGGCGGACTTGTTTTAATTATTGTTTAAATAACACCTATAGATTAATATTATTCTAAGTCATTAAAAACAATCTGCAATACAAATATTATGATGATAATATCTATAAGTATAAAGCTCTATCGTTGCTGAGTGACAGATGTGTGAAAGACAACACAGAGACGTAAATTAATAGGCTTCGAAAGTAGAAGTAGAAGGCTTAGAAATTTGCAATATAGATTAGATAAGTTGAAGTAGGAGAGCACAAAAAAAGGATTTACCGAATTTTCCACGGCAATGATAAAATAAATAATAGTTAAAAAACTAAAAATACGCTTTTTTCCACATTAATACGAATAAAATGAGCATATACTCGATATGTTTACTAGTAGGCAGTGCAATCTTCAATCAGCCGTCTTCTAATTCCATCTTCAGGTAAAATTTATTACATACTAAAATGTAAGAATATGAATGAATCAAATAATTTAAAACAAAATCCGTATCTCAGATTCCCAAACATGACCTTAAATCAATCCAGATCTGAGGTCCTGTTTGAGAATCTAAAGATCTGTTTATTTAGTTACTATTAATAAATACTTATCAACTTATGTTATCATAATTTTAAATCGGTGATAACTGGCATAGTAGTGAAAGCTAGTCGCGCGCTTATTCCACTGCGCCATTAGATTGTCATCTACGTATACATATTTTAGCACAATTTAGATGAAGCAGCGAACAATAAAGTGTTTACAACTTCCTACATTATATAAGGCATAAATTAGCAACCGGTGTATTTTGTATGTTAATTTGGAAATTTATGAGTTCGTAACAAACGATTGAAGATATCGACGAGTTCTGCTGAAGTTCGAGTACATGAATTTCGCCTAAGGAATTTGTATCCGCCAAATAAATTAAGCCTTGAATCTAACTTTGGATAGCAGTACCATTAACAATTTTTATTGTGTTTTCGCTCTAATAAATATGACATTTGGAATCCAAATGATAGCACAAAAAATATTTATGACCATTTGGTAAAAGCTTCTTGTATGGCATCTTGTTTGTGTTTTTTTATTTGTTGTCTGAAATGAAACATATATTGACTACAATATTTGCGTATTTTTTTCTAAAGAATAGTGAAGTGAAAAATTGTAGGGCGAGCTCCTATTTTAATTAATAAGTCCCGTGTTTTTTGTAATATTTTTAATTCGAGATGCCATTAAATACATAAAAAAGCTCGGCACAGTGAACTAACAAACAAACTATACGGAAAAAGAGTGTCTGGCGAGAAATTAAAAAAGTTCATTGGAGTCTGAGACAGAAAATATTGCATTAATATTGCACAATGATTTGAATTTAAGTGAAAAACACTTCAATATTGTTAAACAAAACATCAAAGCTAAATAAACCTTAAAGTTAATTGTGATGAATTTAAATAATAAAGATTAGTCACTCCAAAATTTACAACCTCTCCATTTTTAATTCTAACAATCATATTGATCCAAAACGATGATGCGAATCAATATCTGAGTGTATAAGAAATTGTTATTGCCCTCATAAATAAATTACCGTCTTTACACGAAATAAAAGTTTTTACCCAAATTAATCATATCATTCTTAGGGTTCCGTATCTTCAAATATAGTAATGCAATCTTTATAAGACTACTTTGTTGTCCGTCTGTCTAAGGTTCCTTGGAACACAGGAAAAACCTAATTCACCGCAATTAAAAGATGCGAGCATTTTATGCATTATTTTCTGCAATTTGTATGAAATTAACCGAATATATGGTACTTCCCTTGGTCATTTATGAAATTTGGCACGAACTTACAAAATACATAAAGATAAAAATCAAAATCAAAATCACAAAAAAACATTTTACAAACATACATATATAGTTCATCCTATACAAAATAAGTGCATACGCCTGCAAACTTAAGTTGGTCTACTTTTATGATTTGAACATTCAGTTGAAATACAGTCCTAAGTGTGATACCGAGTGGAACCCTCGGTAGACGGGTCCGACTCGCACTTGACCGGTTTTTTTTATTATTTATAACAAAATTGATTGTAAGATTATTTCCCGATAAGTATTTTTATGGTTAGTGTAAATTAATAAAATTTTATTAAATTTTCGCTGCCGTTACATTATCCGGGTTAAGTAACCGTATTGTGATTAACATGCATGTTTTTTGTGCATCTTTTGCTGTTTATAGAATTTAATTTAGCAAAAAGTCATAAAGGATCTAAAATATGTGATTATACCTACATACGAGTACATATAAACATAAATGTACTGAAATTTATACTATGTAGATGTCATTGTGACGTAGTTGGGACATTACTGATAACGCGATGGTTAGGAGTTGAAATTCCATTTGTCAATAAATAGGAATGCTTATATAGGTAGGATTCGACTAGATAGAAGAGTTAGAGGCAGGAAATGAAGAAGTAACGATAATAATAGGACACTAGGGTAATTTTGCATATTTGGGTCTATTTTTTTTTAAATAATAATTTAGCTAAAAAATAGTGACATGGACAATAAAAATAATGTATGGTCACTTTGTGATATTTCTATTTATAGCACGTATGTTGAAATTATATATAGAGATCAAATAGATTCTGTATATTATACTAATAATTCTTTATAAGATACAAATATGTAGATTAAAATTTTAACCAACACTCATCTCACAACTAGGCGGAAGACTCTAAGGAATTTTTATTGTTATTATTATTAATGTTAAATAATTGCCAAGAATTATATGAATGTGTTAATGTTTTTATTAATATATGAAAAAAATGCGTAGGTGTTTAATAGGTTGTATTAATGAGGAGTATGAATTAGCGTCTAGACTAAATGCAAAATTATACATTCTGTTATTAGTAAATATTATTTGTTTACTTTATAAAAACACAATTTAAAGCGTTAAATTTTCCTTAAATTTTGAAATCCTTAATGATCTTTTACTGCGCCACAACTTCGGTTGATAAAAGAAAAAGCCTAGAAATATGCATTTTTCGTGATAGCATTCTTCAATATTCCTCAAAACGCGACTGAGAATCAAAGATATTATAAAAATAAATCAGCTGTAGGAACGTATCTATTTAAACAAAGTTACATAGTAAGTAAGTTATATCTTGTGACTTATGTCATTATAAAAAATAATTTATTTGACATCGTATCGGCCGTTGGGGCGCAGCGGCACAGCGTTTATCAGTAAACCCGAGGGTTGTAAGTTCGATTGCCATTTAGGGACATTAATTATCTTCATAAAACTGGGCGGAAAATCTGTAACAGAGTGTCTTAACACTAAGTTTCCTCTGCCTACAAAATTTTTAAATAGCTTAAACCTAAAAATGTTAAGAATCATGAGGATATACGCATGATGGAAGTAAAAGGTATAGTAGTGACTCACACACGTATATACGTATTAACACGATATTTAGAAGTAATCTCTTAAAGTATGAGATTTTATTTTTAGAACTGATTGTACCGTATGCCGTTACACGACTGCTTTTTCACAAAAAAAAAGGCTTAAATCTTCATTGTTACGATGATACACCATAAAGCTATCATAAAATTATAAGGATGCAGGATGTATTTTTAACGAACCTAACGAGTCTTTTGTTACAAGTACTTAAATATTTTTTCTCGACACCAGACCGAAATGAATATATAAATTTAAATAAATAATTCATTTCTTCGAATGGGAATCGAATCCACAAACAGTCGCTTTTACAGTCACACACTTCTGCCCCTGCGCCACGAATGGCCTCAGACCTTTTTTTTGTTGAACCATATTTTAATCATATTTTGTCTTAAAATAAATAAATAAAACAGCTCTATAGCTTATTAACCGTAAGTTTCGTAATTTACTTCAGTTAATCCCAAATTTCTTTCCTCGCAATATTCTAAATTAGAAAACAACGGTATTTGCTTGACAAAGAATTGCATGGAGGATTTTAATGTGATTTCTGTTATAGCTTTTGCGAATATCTGACTAACCGTGTTAAATTTACCTTAGCGAATGTTTACGACACTTATCCATATTGGTATTTAGGTAATGCATTGAAATACGTGGGCGCCGTATGTGAGGGTTCCGTGACAGTATGGAGTGGATTTGTTTGTATAGTTGTTTGGTATTACTAATATTTGTAAATATTAGAATTTTTATTGTTAATAGCACAAATATAAAATATCTATATTAAGTAAAAAGTTATAATAATCTGGTTTACTGTACAAAATACATATTAAATATCATCAATTATGATGAATATTTTTTTAAAATTTTATATATATGTTTTTTATAAATATGGCAATGGTCCTTATACAAAAAAAAATTACAAGAGATTAATTAAATTACACAAGCTTTATATCTGGTCTTTCTCATTCTCATGTATAATATAATAACTAATAATATATAACTTTATGCAATTTTTGACTCAACAAATATATTATTTTACTATTACTACTAATACTTATTTCAAAGGTATAGTTACTCATCGAGTGATATTTTTCTTTTATTCAATTTTTCTGACGCTGTATCCCGCGCATGGCAGGGTAAGCAGAGGGAACCTGAAATCTAGTATTAAGATACTCCCTCCTCATTAAGGCATTTTCTTCCCCACATTCTGCCAAAATTAGGACATGAAAATGTTAAATATTTCATTTCCTGGAGTGGAAATCGAACCCACAATCTGTCACATTTACACTCGCACGCTTGTGCCCCTACGCCATGATTGACCTCTAAATATAAATAACCAGTAAATAATATAAATAGTTTATTGTAATACGTTCACATTTCACAATTATGCGTCATACTGTTAATGTACGAGATGAGTTAGCAGTTAGATTTCCCAGTGAATAGGATAAAACCTTTTTATGTGTTTAATAATAATATAATATATGCGTGATAAAAGCTCTATAAGAAATCATAAATAGACGCGGCTTTGCCCATTTGGAATACACTAATGTCTTTTTATATGTTTAATGTCGCAGCGTGTGACTTTTCCGGATTCGATTCTCGCTCGGAGGAATGAATTATTTTCATTTATGCCACCATAAGAAAATAAAAATTATAATAAGAAAAGTGGGGAACGGTAAATTTGGTACTAGGTTCCCGCAGTTCCTGCTGTATGTACATAATAATACATATTAATCCTTTGCTCGAAACACGTTGTCAATTAGTGAAAACCACATCAAAAACTGTTGTTAATGTTGAAAAATTTGAGCATACCTACTTCAATGGAAAGATAAGACAAAGATTTTGTTTTATATAACGCAAAAATATATAATAAAGAATACTATGAAAATTATGTTCATAACTTATTTAATTATAAAAAAACGTTATATATATTAAACATAACGTAAATAAAGCATAGTTCAAATATACAGGCGGAACTAGAAGGGTAAAAATAACGCGTACTCAAGTATTTGTTTTATTCATAAAAATAAGATATATTAGTTGATGACTTTAAAGAGCTTTAACGTCAGGAGTATTCCTTATGAAGGTTGTATTATGATCTTATTTCAAATCAATTTGCTGTTTCTACTCACCCCTTATTTGTTGAGTTAATATTTCATGAATTGGGGTGCATAAAGTTTGCTTATCGTATTCATAATTGACTAGCTGTTCTTGTTATAAGGCAACCTTTTACATTTTTTCTTTTTTTTTTAGTTTCATGCTGTATCCTGTACACTGCAGTATAGGCAGAGGGAATCCAGTGTTAAGACACTGTTTCCCCTTTTCCGCCGAAATTTGGAGACATTGCGTGTTAAATAGCGATTTGCTTCGACACAAGCTCATTTCTTCGAGCGGGAATCGAAACTACAACCTGTCGCGTTTATAGTCACACGCTTGGACCCTTGCGCTGGCCTCCTTTTGTTACATTTTGTAGTAACAAAGACTCAAAAACCATATTCTAAATTTAATTTAGGCAAATCGTTATCTAGATTTAGTTAGGTAATCAGTCATTCATGATTTCCATTAGTTATTTATATAAACGTCAGATTAAAAAATGCAAATACAGGTAATAAATCCAACAGATAATAATACAATTTTAGAACGCCTATTAGAAAGAAAGAAAGGAGAGGGAGAAAAGTTATAAATTTTAAAAAAACTATAATATATTTCAATGTCATATTTTGACAGCCAAAAATCAAAATCCAAATCAAACATTTATATTAAAATTCCATTTGAGCTTTACATGATTAATTAGGAGCTTAGGCCATTTATTCGTCATCATGTTCGTTTATTTTTTTATTAGAAGCACTCACTAATAAAAGTATATCTGACCTAGGTCAGATCTGATAGACTAGTCTTGTTGTAAGCCATATTGAAAATAATACCGTGCTTTAACCATTTGTTCACAGCTCTCGGTCGAAATGACTTTTTATCACTTTAGCTGCATGCTATATCCCACGTAAACTAGACAGAACAGAGTAAATATTTAAAAATAAATGTATTAATATGGAAAAAGAGAGTACAGATCATAAGTCTGTAGAGTTATCAGAATTAAAAAATAAATATAAATTAAATATCAATTGGAAAATGTGTATTTTAACACTCTATTCCCCATTTTTCACCCGCCCAATTTCCAGGGCACTACGTGTTGAGCGACGAATTCAAAAATTCAAGCCCCTGATCAGGAATCGAATGTACAATCTTCGTGCTTACACACAAGCACGTGGCACCTCTGCACTACGACAGACAGACAACTTTAAATGATCAAATAGACAAAAAAGAGAGCATTAACTATGTAAATAAGCATCTGATTACAAACTTTATCGATGAAAGTTCGCAGAGCGCTGTGGCAATTTTACATTACCAAAACGTGTGCCGTTTGGGGCTCGCCGCAACGCTTTGTGGTCGATTACTTCGCTCATTGAACAATTTTGATTTTTAACTGCGTTAACTTACATATATTGGAAGTTAATGTATGAAATATTACAATATTGTAGTTAAGAGGAGAACCTCACGCTTAATCCCGCATACAGCAGGATAGGCGGAAGGATTCCAGTGTTAAGACACTTCGCCTCCCACTTTCCGCTGAATTTTTTTATTACATTTTGAGATAATATAAGATAATATATATTTTTAATATAATATAGTTTTCAAAAATTGTTCAAATTAACATACTTAAATTGTTAAATTCTAAGTATATATCAAATAATCATGTTCTGAATAATTTACGTTGGGACTAAAATCTTTCTATTAATTAATATAAAACTCCGTCAGACAACACTATTTAATCAGTAAATACCTTTAGACAGGTGTCTTAGAAGGGATTATCCTAGAAACTTTATAACTGTTTAGTTGAGCAAGCACGATTTAAATTGAATTTTACAGTCTAAAGTGAAATTTGATTAACTGTATAAAATATATCTAACTTTTATATTACTTACAAGTGCTGGAGGGTTCGAGTCGGCTCGGATTTGATCGGAATGGTTAGAACTAAGATAGGGGAGGTTCAGAAGAAGACTCCGATGAACTAAAAAAATTTTTGCCTCCAATATCGATTGCGTGATCTGTAAAACATAAAATCTCCTTGTACCCGTTTCGGAAACCCTTGCTTTTTCTTACCTAAATTCCCGAAGGAACGTCTAAACAATAAAAATAATACATAAATTTACGTATTCTAAATCGCGTAGTAGGTATATGTGTGTAAGCCACTCAGCTAGTGGATTTAGATATTTTAATTTCTTCCATCTGGTGTTGAGGCAGGCCACTGCCTGCGGAAAGTGGGGAGCGGAGTGCCTTAACACTAGAACCGCCTCCGTCCCATTTTTGTCCCATACGCAAGTTAGATTGTATGTAACTTTTTTATTTGTTAATTTATATTGATGAAACTCTTTGACATTGTGTAATTTTATACATTTATCTAATTTAAAATATAATTAATTTTATAA
>JAEBDU010004586.1:0-16607 GCA_016802625.1 Heliconius numata | reverse complement strand
AAATCGCCACCGATTTTTATAAAATTTTAAATTTAGACTCTTAAAAATATTTCATTGAACACATGTTTCGTGGTTTATTAGAATTCACCCCTAATTACGTAAGCGAAGCTGCGCGCGTCCGCTAGTAGTTTATAATTAACAAACTAAACTAAACCTGATCAAATGCTTGGTATATACCCCTGGTATAAAACGCGGGGTAAAACGCGAGATATCTAACCAAATACAATAATAATAATATATAGAATCTTTATTCCTTTTCAATAGATACTCCTAGTCGATGAACACATTTGTCTCTCCCAATATCCCAGCTGACTTCATCAGCCCAGCGTTACGTGATATGAAACCAGATCGCGTCTAATTTTCATTTGGCTTACATATATTTTTCTTTTATCTCGTAGCCGTAATAAGATAAAATTTAAAGAGTAAAGTGAAGAGTTTATAAAAAACTTAAAATATGTTCCTACTAATATTATAAATGTCAAACTATATGGAAATGTTTGTTAGACTGTTCACACAAAAACTACTTTTTTCTTTTTCAACTTTACGCTGTATCCCAAAAATAGCAGGGTAGGCAGAGGGAACCTAAGGTTAAGAAGTGTCTATTGCCCACTTCCCGCCGCTCGACGCATAGCATGTTGAGTGGCGAAACTCAACGACACAATCTTGCCAGGGTAGAAAAATAATAAAAATAATTCCCCCGAATTAAAATCGAACCTATAACTTTTATGTTTACAATCAAACACTGTTCTATTACGCATATTTTAGTACTTATTATTAACCAACTTAAAAAAGAAAATGTTATTTTTATATACGGCAATGAATAATTATCATATAAGTTTTAAAACTGTCGGTAAACTCAAACGTTCATATTACAGGAATCTATAATTAGAGGAATAATCCCGACTCAAGTTACTACTTGAGTCGGGATTATTACTACTACTACTACTACTACTTTACCTACTCGTCTTATGTGAGGAACTCACGTTATCCAGCAATTTGTTATTGTTCTCATTATATTTCTTTTTTATTTTAATATTCCTACAAAAGAAATTTAAAAAATGTATAAGATCTTTTAATTAATTTAATTTTTAAAACATGATTTTTGTAAAAAACAAACCGATTTTAAACAATGACCTAAAAATTAAAAAATAAATCTATTTAACATAAAGCAAAACGTGCTTTGATTTTGATAAACAAAAATAATTAAAGAAAGATTTTGTAATTTTGAAGTTGGTGCCAAGTACAACAAACAGGCTTACTAATTTGATGTTGGCTTTAAGCTCTATAACTGTGGGTTCAATCCCCACTTGGAGAGACAAATTATTTCTATTCCGTGCTCTAACAAAACTAAGCACCGTTCATCGCGGAGAAAAGAGTGTTTTACTTACCCTATAGTACTTTTTATTTACTCTATAGTATACGTAATACAGTATGATGATGAAAATAATAATTAAACAAAAATATTTCTAAACTAGGTGAATCTATTAGTACAAAACAAACCATTTGCAACATATAAACTTTTCTGTATAAATTCAAATACGAACACACATTTGGTGGACCTCTAAAAGCACTCCGTAGTTATTTAATGTTAAAGTAAACTCTTTTATATTCTTTTGTTAAAGGAATTATTACTAAGCTCTATTATATGTAGTAAAACTCGTTGGTATTTTCATTGTTCATTCACAAATTGATATATTTTGTATTTAAACCTTTCAAACAGCCTTTCAAACTTGAGGACATACGTGGGCGAAGTTGATAAATAATATTTTTGGTTTTTCCCATTTTAATACATAAATGAAAATTTAAGTATATTTTCATATTGTAGTATTAAAGTTCTGTTTCTTAATTAACTATTGCGTCACACAGAGTCCAAAACCACCAAAACAAAAGCCCGGTGTTGAATTCCGCTAACCAACACGCAATGCCTCGCTAAATTCAGTGGAAAGTGGGAAACGAAGTAATTCAGAAGATGTGCATGTACAAAATGACAGAAAAAAAAAATTATAAACAGTCACTTTTTATCTTTTTTATCGTCATATTTTTAGAAAATGGAAGCGGTTAACGTTTTTAAAATAAACACGATAAAAATACATATCGTCTATATATTTCCAACGTACTCGGCTGGAGGTTCCACGTAATTACAATAAGTGACATGTATCACTCAATAACAACACTACACACTAGATACCTTCCAATCAGGGCTTCCGTCTTCAAGCAACTCTTCCCATTTGACACAATTCCACTGCTTTTATTGTCTTCTTCACCTAAATCTACCCACTTTTACACGAGTACGCTAACAATATAGATATTATATTTGCAAATTGGTTTGAGATCTAAACATAGTAACTAACTTATGTTTATTAATGTTCAAACTTCAAAACATATAGCCTACGTTAAACTTATTACTCGTGCAGTCTACCTACGAGTATGATATGCATATTGTATACAGTAACGGCGTTGTTGTACAACGAGCTGAGGACAGCCCCCATCAATAATTCTCACGTCGTTAGATATTGTTTTCGGTGAGTTTACAAACTTAGAGGCAATTTATGTTTTAAGTAATTAATGGTTAAGTTATAATAATTCATATTTAAATATGGAAAATTATGTAAAATCAACATTATTAATACTTTTATTCTAATCTCTAGTTTTTAGTTGGTTATATACTCTACATTTTGATCCATATAAATATGTTCAAATTAGCAAGAAATACTCTTCGACTGATGTTTATGCCTTGAACTTATTTTCAGGAGAATAGAATTTACTAAGTAACGTACAGAAGAATTATGAAAGTATAGGATAAGGAAGCAATTATTTACATAAAAATATTTTGAAATTATTATAAATATTAATAAGCACGATCATAGAACTTTTATCAGAAAAATATTTTCTACCAGCCCTTTCTAAGTATACTCAGTTGTTATCATATGATTTTGTTAACGATAAGAAAAACAACAGTTAAATGGTGTTTTACAAGAACCAGTCACGTGCGAGTAGAATTCGTCCATCGTCGTCCTCGTGGATTCAGTACCAATTTCATGATTATAAAATGTTATATTAGTTCAACGAGAAATTGATCTACTTCCCAGTTACCGATTGAGCTGAAATTTTGCATGCTTAGACCGGATGACAGATCATAATTTTGAGAGTGCTTAAAAATAAAGTTAACTTCTCCTTTAAAACTTTTACTATCAAATTATAATGATATTGCACAATTTATATTAAGTACCTACTCGTATTTATTTAATTTCAGAAAAACTTATTATTTAATTTACTTATTTATCTACGCAAGTAAATCTCGCGATAATCTTTCTTTTTTTTATCACATAATATAAATAATAAAACTTTTTGACATATACCTATATAGAAACTTCATTCAAAAATAGTAGTATTCGCCAGCGCGATCCGGCTACTGTAACAAACCACTCGGAGAACAAAGATTGGGTCATATTTCATACTAGTTACAGTACATAGATCTCTTGAGTATACTAAAAATAAAATTTTTATGATAGTTTATAGTCTAAGTTTTCTATTAGTACCAAATTTTATCTATTTCAAATATGCAACTCAGATTTAGCCTCCATAATATAATCATGTTTAAATTTGAAACTCTTCTTGCATACAATTTATTTAGTAGACGTATATCATGACTCGTATAATTTTATTTAATTTCGTATTTAACTTCCACTTCTCATGATAAAAAAAAATATATTAAAAGATGCTCTATGACTAATTGAATAATGTTTAGAGTACATAGGAAATTTCTATAGAATGGCATAAGCCGATTAAAATATAATCCACCTACGAATATACATACATACATACTCGTATATGCAGCACGTAAGAGAATCACTTTACATCACATTTAAAATGGGTTTTCCCGTACGGGATAGAAACAGATTTGAAATAAAAGCTTTTAAACATCGCCTTACTCGCGCGCCCGAGAATTACTCATGCTCTGATTTTACAAGAGAAAAATCTCTTGTCTGCCGCTGCAAACACTTATACTATCGCGCGGCTTTGATACTAATAACTAAAAGTAGTAGTTGTGGGTTCGATTCCTAAAATATTTATTATAATAGATCCCTGATACATTTACAGAACTCAACGCCACACTTTGCCTCGAAATCACAGTGATGAAATTAAAATGTTGCTAAATAATAATTCTTTCCCCGAGTGGAAATCGAACCCACAGCTGTCGCGCTCACAATCACGCTTGTACCACTAAGCCACGGCGGCCTCATCAATTACGACGATGTAATTTATTTATTCCAAATTTTGTTTTGAATTTGGCTAAACTATTTGATTAATGAAACATGAATTTATTATTATAAATTATTATTGATATTGATATTGCAAAAATATTTTTAAATTTTAAGTATTTTAAGATATTGAGGAAGTTGTGAAGCAATTACTAATTAACTAAAGGTTCAGGTAAGGAGAAAAGATAAATTATTAAATATTAGAAAGTGTATTTTAATTTTTTACTTCGTCAAGTGTAATTCTACAGATTTACTTAATTTGTATACATTAAAAATAGTAACAAAAGTTATTTAATTATATTCTACCTATGTATATATACAAGATTTTTTTATAACTAGATATTTTTATCTTCTGTAGTCTCAAACAATATTTTCAATCTCCTCAAATATTTCGTCCTGAATAACTGGATAATTTTATTGCGTAAGAGATATTTGAATATATAAATAAACTTTAATGTTGTGGCCTAATTTAATTATAATATTCCGCAAAATCATTATCAAACTTTGATCATACCACTAAAGCAGTATCGGTATAATGCCGACCACAAAATTTTCAAGATTATCCTGTCAAATATATCACGTGGAAAATTGTTTAATACATAATTCATATTAAATTAATAATATAATACCATAATTTTTAATTTTTGATAGACCCAGATAAGTTAAGATGCTGTGTTATTGATCTTATAAGTTGAATAAAAAAATTATAGCAAAAAAATATTCAGTTATAAAATTTAAACAAAAATACAGCAAAAACTAGATTTTAAATTCTCATTCATTGAATCTGATTAATTATTAAATGTATGTTAAGAAGATGTTTATCAAAGTAGAATTACTTTATAAACAAAGTTATTTTAAATAATGTAATTTAATAAATTAAATATGTATTTCGAACGGGCGAAACGAGCAAGGTAATATTTTCATTTCTTCGCTCTAACACCAAGGCAAAAGCCCAGCGTTGAGTTCTGCCACTCAATACATAATGCCTTCAGAATTCGGCGGAAAGTGGAGGTACTTAACACTAGGTTCCCTCTGCCTACGCTGCTGTGTGCGGGATAGAGCATAAAACTAAGGAACAAAATTTATTTACATATTTTATTTAATAGATATTAATACTGCTTCCGAAAAAAATGATGGCTGGCAGTCGAAAAAATCTAACTCTTAACAAGAACGCAGGATCCTGATTCCCTTGCCATGGAGGCAAGGCACTATTTAATTCTTACAATTTGTTACTGCTTCGGTGTTTACCAATACTCCCACTAACTAAGTTTCTACACAGTAACGAACTCAAATAGTGGAGTGTATACAAATAGCTACTATACGAGTATACTGTACGAGTATATAACAGTTGATACTTCGAAGACTGCAGTTGAATTGGATCCTAATATAATACTTATGTTCTTATCTGAGTCTATTGAAGGTATAAGACCAAGTAAACCCGAGTGTTTTAATAAATAAATTGTTAATTAATAGGCAGGTATACCTAAATAAATAAACATAATTTTCAAAAATATTTTGCATCATCGAATTTCTCAAAACATTGTAAATTGTGCCATAGGTACGCACATAGGCGTCATATCCTTTAGGCATTAATATTTGTAACTTAGCTTATATTAGTCTTTGTACGAATGTCTATTTAATTGTTACTCTTTGTACAGGATGGAAGACGCAGCGCTCCTTTTTATTGAAACTGCATATAGGGTAAAACATTTCAATCCCAAAACTAAAGACATTAATCAAGATACCTCAACTGTTTGGACGTAGGATTTTTTTTTCATTTCACGATTTTTATCCATACCTGTATTTCGTGTGACGCACACATAGACGTAAGCGACGTTGCCGCTTTGACAGGTAAGTGTGTGCGTGTTGATGTTATACTTTACAAATGATGTTTTATTAAAAACGATAATTTTATTATTTATTTTGTTTGAAAAAATAACTTTTTCATTTTTGAGAATTTTTTTTTTCTGAATTATATTATGCTTTTATAGAGTAGTTAAAACTGTGGTTTCATTTAAAGTGTTGCTGACAATTCCATCCTGTATAGCGGAATTAATTAATAATTATAATATAGAGAAAGGAAGTATGTAAGTACGCTCCGGTCTATTCCTTTATATCCTAAATCTTCTACATGGAGATGAATTGTACTGTCTGTGGTGTATATAATAAACGCACAGTATAAATTAAATATTGACTGAAAAAATGTGCATTTTTATCGTAATTTCGGACAATGATAGGCACGCATATGATTTTACTATGTCGATTATATTATGAGCATTGTACATAACTGGAACGTTGAAATGAATATTGAATTAATAATATAAGCGGAATTGTTCACAAGCAATAAAACATTTTATAAATTATAGTCATATTTGAAATATAATGATAATATAAGCTCAAAATCAACAATAACATAAAAATCAAAGGTATTTATTTGATAAAACTATACAAAAAAGCCGCACACATATACAGATTGCTAAAAATGTCTGGAAGATTTATATAGCTTTACCACTCGTTTGACGCTGCCAGAATGGTAATAGATTCGGCTGCAACAGCTATTGTGGAGCAGGTCTGCATGTGTACATTTCCAAAAGCTGTTATTTATAGTGGCACTTTCGTTAAGAGTTTACTGAGAAGATTTAGCTTAAAGAAAATATTTATTTTTAAATACATTTTGTTTGCTTTTTTGTTGAAAAACTATTCAAATATTATACATACTACTACGTATTTAACTTTATGAATATTAAACATACGAATGACTTATTTTTATGTCCCCTCTAGTAGAAAAAATACGGTGAGTCCCGCCACTTAGCACGCAAAGTCTGGAATTCGAGCAAAACGCGAAGAATAGAGTATCTATCTTAATGCCAGGTCGCCCCAGCCTAACCTGCTATGCGAGAAAAAGTGCGAAGCTGCTTCCTTTGGTTTGGTTTCGTACCTTGAGATACGAAACCCTGAATGAACTTTGTTGACTGATTTTGTATGAAATTTCTGATTTTGTATGAAATTCGCCGCATAATCAAAACTTATAGACTGCTTTTCTGAACCTACAGCCATGAAAGGCACAAAATGTGAGCTTAAAATACAAATTAAGAAAAAAATCCGATAAAAAAAATGGTACAGACAATCGGTGGGCAAGTCCGACTCGCACTTAACCAGTTTTGTTTGTTATAAGAAGAAACAGCTATGATAATCAATTTCAAAATATTAACATAATACCATAGCTGATGGAACCGCGAGTCGGCATTATTAGACGTGTTCAACAGTGTTGAGTTAAGGCGACCAATAATACCGTGTTAATAAATCATCTTGACAGGTATTACTCCGCACCTTCGCGTCAGCTTAATTTCGTCACTTACCAACACTCATTTAGGCAAACCCAAAGTACAGAACTCTTGAATTGGTGTCATCTATCATTATATCAACTCAAGTTCTTGTATGAATTAAATTTATACTATGAATGTAATTCTACTGGAGTAACGTTTGTAAGTAGAAATTGTATTTAATTCAATTTTTATTACTTCTCTTTAATAATTAGTAAACAAAAACAATAATTATAAGCCAACCAATATTTCAGGTACTTATTTGGGATTATTTTAACGATCATAAAAGATGTCATACAATTCGTGTCTATGTTCTATAAAGTTTAACAATACTTAAGCTTAATAATGTATTATTAAATTCCATACACAATTAAGTGGAAAGTTAAAGTAGAATTTTCATTTACATTTTCCATAGGGGCTCAGTACGTACGAACGAGTTAAAAGGGGTATTCTCAATTTCGTGCATAGAAGAACCACAGTCATTTGTTCCTGTTGCTCAAACGAGTTAAAACAAATTTTGGCGAGCATCCGCCGTATTTTTTTGTCATTATGATTCCTTCGGCCGTTATTTTTTTGTTTTTTATATTAATAAGGAAAATCGATGTATAATTTGCAAATAATTGAACCGTATTGCTGCTTTATAGAATTTAAATTTTATTTAATTGTTCTCTTTAACAGTAACGATTAAAGTTCCGTTAAATAGTTAATTTTTAATTATAGAATTACAAAAAAATACATTTTCTGTTATATACATTGCTTAACATTACAAAATTAATGAGGTAGTGAGGTAGTAAAATTTTATTATGAAATACATTTATGATTAAATTAAAAAAAAAAATAGTCTTAAATAGCAAAAAACGCGTATTTCGACGCTATAAATAGAATCAAATTTAATTAACTTCTAGTTAACATAGAATTATGAAAATTGGCATATGCATATGGATATGGATGTTAAGTGCATCGGATGCATGGAATGGCTTCTTCAACTACCAGCCAATGATATTGATATATAAGATGTGGTTGCTGGTTAATACTAGTACAGAACAGAACTCTATTATACAAATATACTATAAGTAATTTAATAGTTCAATATGGCTTTGTTCTAGATACAGCAATATGAATTATTGATTATTTCCCTTATGAGATAGATTATATATACATAAACGGGTTTAAATAGAAATTAGTGTTGCCCAAATTCAGTCTTGGTCTTGCAGTCTTGGTCTTGTTCTTGCGTTTTTGCAAGACCAAGACCAAGAACAAGACCGCGTATTTTTAGCAAGACCAAGACCAAGACTGACCGTGCAAGATTTGAGCAAGAACAAGACATAGCCTGCAAGGCTCTTGCGTCTTGCAGCTAGGACTTAGCGCTATTTCACTGAGTAGTTAGGTGTAACAGTTCGGTGTATAGGTAGGTACGCTTAGGAATTCTATGAGACGCAAAAAACTGTAGCAAAGAATATGAAAAACTGGACCTATCTATTAAAATCAAACTGAGTGCATGCATAGTTATGTTTTAACCATCGGCACTTTGATAACGCGGCATCAAAGGTTTTGTACTTACTTCTCAAAGAAATTTGCCGCTTTTCGGAAGTACATGGTTATGATACACGCGCCGGCGGCTTCTTTTGAAATCTAAAACAATCGTTGCCGCCACGCCGAAATCATAACATTTGACACTATTTGATTGCCGCCATAGGGCGTAGGCGTAGGTATACTCATGCAAAATAATTTCGAATTTTAAGAGTACCTACAGGCGCGGTAGAAAGCAAGGAAACGTACTAATAAATAAAGGAATTATTTTAATTCCAGTCATTTCCAATTGAGCTGTGCTTCGAGTCTAACTTAATAATTGTTTTTACTAATTCTCGTTGTTTTCTAAAAACGTATCACGTGTACAATTTAATATGAGTGACGAAGATTCAAATTATTCTAGTCCGAGTAACGAGAGTTTGAGTCACAGATCTAAAAGACCCAAAAGCAAATTTGAGGAGTTTTTCGAAATAATTCATGCATCCCAAACTGCCTTCTGTAAATTGTGCCAACATAAAAAGATTGAAATAAAAATGAAAAACAGAAACACTTCAGGCTTAAGGAAACATCTAATATCTTTCCACAAAAAGGAATCAGAAATATTTCTTCCTGTTATACCAAAATTAAGTGGAGATATCACAAGCTTTTTAGTAACCGCTGGAAGAAGTGGACAGATAAGAATATTTTTTTAACAGTTAAAAGAATTATAACTCTGCGTAGCTATTCATGCGATACTTTCAAAAACGCCATTAACTTACGTAAGTATTTTTGAGTTAGTGGTGTTTTCATCTAGGGGTGCGACATATTAAGTATGTAATTATCGTCTTAAATATTTTTTATAAACACCCATATTTTCATTTAATCGGCCAGTAACAACTAAGTACTTTATTTTGGTAAATTACAGTACAGTGCAACCTTAATATAACAAATATCAATTTAACGATTTTCTCGATTTAACAACAACAAACCTCCTCCTCTTATACGCTCAAACCTAGTATGTTTTAAATAATAACACAAGATTTATTGTTTTGGTTCAGTCGGAAAACAGCAGTGACAACATCACGACAGCTACAGTTGATTGGGTGGTGAAAAAATATCTTCCCTTCTCATTTTTCGATGACGAAGCTACACAAGTATATTTTCGACGTATTTGCCCTAATATGGTGTTTCCTAAAAGGTCTACACTTAGAAGGAAAGTCAAAGAGCGATTTGAAGAGCTCCAATTGAATCTCAAGGAACGACTTCAACAATTATCATCTAAAATGTCTTTTACCATTGATGGGTGGACGTCAATTGCTGGTAGGAGTTACTACGGGGTTACTATTCATTATATAGACAACGAATGGAAGTATCAATCTGTAGTTCTTGATTTTATACCATCACGCGGTCGACATACTGGGGAAGATATTGCAACGATTTTCCATGAATGTTTATTGGAATATGGCATAATTGATAAAATACAAGGTATCACGGTCGACAACGCAACTGCAAATACCAAATTTATGTATGAACTGGGCAAACAGCTGCCGCCACACTTTGATTCAGACAATCAACATTTCCGGTGCTTTGCTCACATTTTAAACCTTGGTGTACCAGATTTATTAAAGACCTTAGCATTACACTATGAGTCTGACACTAACGCGCAAGATCAGCAGTACGAAGACTATGCAGACGAAACTGAGGATGAGGAAGATGAAGAATCTGCACCAAATATTGCTGACTCGCGTACATCTGTAACAAAGTTACGCAGTATTTCCAGTAAAATAAAAAGAAGTGAGATAGTGAAGAAGAAGTTTCAGTCTGCTTGTGAAGCAGCTGGCGTGCCATCAAATCTAAATGCCATTCTTGACTGTCCAACGAGATGGAATTCCACACATGATATGATTGGATTTGGTTTAAAAGTGAGAGCGGGCATTGACATATTGTGCAGTTCTGTCACCGAATTAAATGATTTTCAAATCACAGCTAATGAATGGCAGGTACTCGAAAAATTACATAAATTTCTAATAAACTTTAAACTTTTAAGTACAAAACTTGGTGGAGACAAATATGTTACATTACCGCTAGTCATTGTATCATTCAATCTCTTGCTAGATAAAATTGAATCTATGGTAAAACAGTTAGATGAGAAACCTAATCGATCTGAAGTGGATGAAAGGCTCATTCTAGCTTTCCAAGCAGCTCGAGACAAAATGCTTAAACATTACAAGAAGAGCAACTGGATTTATTGTACTTCTTTAATTTTAGACCCAAGGCATAAGGCTCAGACTTTTGACCTGACAATGTGGGGGAAGCAACTTAAAACAGAAAGTCTGCGCAAGTTCAATGAACATTATGAAGAATATAAAAGTCTACACTCACTGAACAAATCTCTGGAATTACCAGAAAAAGAAAATAAAGTATGTGATGAAGATGAAGACGTAATAGACTTTGATAAACTCTATGAATGTCCCTCGACGTCATCTGGATCTTGTCTTCAAGGCTTAGTGATAGACGAGTTGGAGGAGTACCTGAGAAAACCAAGAACTGCCAGCTCGGAAGACATTTTAGATTGGTGGAGGACGCATGAGACAGAGTATCCGATTTTATCGAAAATGGCCCGTGATTTTCTCTCAATACCTGCAACTTCAGTACCTGCTGAGAGGTTATTTTCTAAAGCATCATTAGTAATTAGAAAACATAGAAATAGGTTAAATGATGAGTCAGCCAGATGGTTACTTTGTATTAATAGTTGGTCAAAAAAATTGATATAAAGTATCATAACCTAATGATAAAGCTGTTGATTAGTGTTGTATTTTATTTTTTGTTCAAATAAATGATAAATCGTACAAATCTTTTATTAAATTTCTTATAAGTTGAGGGTTCAATCTCTTTCTAGACAGATAAGTATTGTTCTTTAAAATACAGTCAAGTTATTGTAATTAATTTGTTTTTTTACATGTTTTAGCAAATGTAAGCTTATAAATCATAAATGTTTATTAAGAAACAGTTACTTCCATGGAAAACGACATATAGGTCAGTTGATTTTTCGAATTTCTTATCAAATCTTCAGTTATTTATTAATCTGCTTGATCTTTACTATGGCTATGTTAATTCAAGCTCACAATGTTCCAATTCTAATACGTTTTTTAAGATTTAAAGTAAACTTTAATAAATAGTAATAGACTAATAGGTAATTGCAAGACTTGCAAGACTCTTGCTGCAAGACCAAGACCAAGACCAAGACCAAGACTGGGAGCGCAAGACCAAGACCAAGACCAAGACCAGGTGTATTGGCGCAAGACCAAGACCAAGACTGGCTAAGTCTCGTCTTGTTCTTGCATTTGGGCAACACTAATAGAAATACATTTCAACGAGAACAAAGAGAAACCACGCAAGTCCGGCACGTTTTCCAATATAATCAGTGTGTGTAAATTAAAAAGAATATACGAAAGCCTTTGTTTTTTAGAACTTGTATGAAATTTACCTGTATGTGAATAATTAGAAAAAAATACTCAGTTTCACTACCGATAGGTCTTTTATTATATAGAATTTACAACTTAGTCTTTCGATAGAGAGAAGTCTACTTTAGTCTAATCTAGTTTTAAATATAAATCTAATTTATAAATTGTTAAATATACATCTCTTGAACGAGAATTCCTTCAAGTTTTGTTTGGTTAGTAGACTTCAGTCGAACAAAATAGTTTATATTGGTACTTACTAACTTATTTTAATGATTTTTTTTATTTATGAACCGATTGAAATACATAGAACAAACACTAAATGTTTTTCTCATTTAACTTCCATGTAAAGATTTTACAGGAACGATTATAAGTGTAGATTAAAAATATATTGGAAAATTTTAATTAATAATAGCTACATTAAAAATCTAAGTAGGTATTACTTAGGATAATGAACATGAACCGTTTGAAAATACATAATTTTCTTTAGAGGCAAATATGACTAATGGACTGTTTCATAATACATGTATTGTGATGTCACTTTATCTTATGATTAATTAATTAACTAAAAAACACAATATAATGGAAATATTAATAGTGTTAGCGTACTCGTGTAAAAGTGGGTAGATTTAAGTGAAAAAGATAAAAAAAGCAGTGGAATTGTGTCAAACGGGAACAGTTGCTTGTAGACGGAAGCCCTGATTGGAAGGTATCTAGTGTGTAGTGTTGTTATTGAGTGATACATGTCACTTATTGTAATTACGTGGAACCTCTATCCTAAAGATATATAGACGGTATGTTTTTTTATCGTGTTATTTTTTTAAACGCTAACCGCTTTCGACATAAATATAATTAGAGTAACTTATTATTAATATGGAAAAGAGGAAAATGTTTTCATTAATTTATATAGAGATTGTCTGAAACAGCTATTAAGCTACTAAATCTCCAATACAAAACTTAACTTGCTAATGGACGCCACTCAACAGTAAGACGAAGTCGCGTACTTTGTGACCGTCGTCGTACCCAACTTATAGCGCTTCTCATGTTCTTAATGTTTTTACACAAACATTCTACTAAGTTTATACGATAACGACACTAAATTATCTTTTTGTGATGTTTAAACAAATCTATTAGATTTTTTCTTGTCATGACAAATAATATACAAGATGGTTTAATTTGTCTTACAAAACACTTTGAATGAAAGTACAATTTTAACTATTCTATAAAAGCCTAATACAATTAAAAGAGAGAGAGAAAGAGATTTTGCCAAAAATGATTAAATGATTTTTCCGAACATAATTAATAATAAAATTATCGTTAAATTATCATAATATAAAACGCCATTTGTTAAGAATGACACACACAGACAAACTTATCAAAGCGACAAAACATACGATTGTATACACATATAAATTACGTACGCATTTACAAATATATATATTTTCTTAATTCATCATCTTCATTTAAAATATTTCTTTCTAAGCCTAAAGCTGATTCCAATTTTCTAGGTGTGACCTGAGATTGCAATATCCACAATATATACCTACCTACCTAAACCTAAAAAAAAAAACAAAATTATTATAAAAGTATGTAATACCACAAAATGCAATTGTCCACAGCGATGACACGTGAAGTATTAAATCGAAAGAATTTTTATTTTATTTTCAACTAGAAATGTAGTGTGTGTTTTAAAAATATTTCACTGTTTCTATGAAGGAAATGTCAAAAACGAGAAAAGGGGAAATTAAAGTGTCCGTTACAGTCACTGTGAGACAACACTCGTGAATAGAGTTGCATCGAACGATGCACTAGTGTTTTAATGTCACATGTGGAAATGAAAAATGAAAAAAAAAGTGTAAAGTACGCTTTATCCTGCATGTAGCAGGGTAGGCAGCGGGAGGCATTAAGACACTCTGCTCTCCACTTTCCGATTAATTCTGGAGGCATTACGTGTTGATTGACGTAATTCAACGCCACGCTTTTCCTCGACACTAGAACGAATAAATGTAAATATTAAATATTTAATTTCCTCGAATAGGAATCGAATCCACAACTTGCCGCGGTGGTAGGCAGTGTGTCCCTGCGGCAGGACTGGCGGCAAATAAAATATAATAATTAATCAGCCATAATATAATAAGCTATATTCAAATTAAATTTTACTTACTAATGGTGGAAATCTTTGTTTCCAGCTTGGACAGCGGAATCCGACGATGACGCACCCTCCCTTCATATCATGGCTCGATCATTAGTGTACAATGTCGGCGAGAAGAAGGGTATCTTTTGCAAAGGAAAAAATTTAAATGAGGTATTATTGTCCTTATTTATAGTCACAATCATTTATAAGAGAACTATTTCAATATTATTATGATTCTTTCTATGACCACATAAGAAACATGAACGTTTAATAATATAATAGCATATAATTCTTTGGTGGTAAGATAAGAATTTAATTAATTTCTTTAGAGCTAACATTTTAACGGGATTTGAGGTTTTACAAAATTCCAGTGTGTACATACGAAAATTAATAAGTTTTTGTTATAACGAAGAACTTTTCTCGTATCCAAGTTGTTAAGTTCTCACATTTCATGCGCCTAATAAATTTTGAGTAGCAAATTGCCCGAAGACGTGTTACCAGCTGCCACGTATTAACCATCATTTACTTGGTTAATTCGTGAATACTTAGCCGCTTGGTACATTCATCAAGAAAATTTACTTTACGTTATTCTAGCTTTTACCACAACGCCCTTACATTTTATATTATAATTATAAACACATATTTATTAGATCATTTCAAGCCATTACTATCTAATATTTTTTTAGTCTATTGAATGGTATTCACCATCTGGTAAAGTCGAAGGTCTATCTTCGAAGAATGACAGAGTGTTTGTTGAGAGGCAAAGGAACGACACGTTGCCGCTCATCATCATCAGTGCCCAGCTTGAGGATACAGGAAACTGGACTTGTAAATCTGGCACACTTGAACAAACCCTGAAAATTGTTGTTGGCGGTAAGTGTTTTGTTTATACATATTATCTTTTCTTAATCATTCTCTTATTTAGTTATGTCGATGGAAATAACGTAAATCTTTTTCATATTCATATTAAAAATGAAATTATAAAGGAAAATAAGAAAATAAATGTAAATTATATTTAAATGGACGTAATATGTCTGTTTAAAACTGCACTTATTGAGTTACATTCATTACCATGATATTCTACTTAAATTATAAATATCTTTAATAAATCTCATAGCGTAATACACGTTTATCATTAATCAAAATGATTTACTTAAAAGCTTCCAACATCTTTTGTAATATTATATTAATATACAGCGATAATGATGTCTTGTATTATGTAGGTACTTCCATTTTTTATCATTTAGATACTAATTTATATCATTTCTTAAACGGAATTACTCAGGCAAACATTTTTTCATTAAATATTCCAACAAAACTCGAAAAATTTCGCTTCTATAAATTTTTCCACTTTTATGTAAAATAGTAGAAATTGATATCACGAGTAGTATAAGCTGAGTTTATTATATAATCTTTAAAAAAAGTGGATCTATTATACAAATATAGTGTAGGTACTGCAGTGAAGTTTCTGAAGCTAATTATTTAATAATAATAACTTCGTTTTACATATTTTCTGTGAATAATTGTAAGTTCGTACATCTTTGTAAACTTATAAAGATATATAAAGCCGTAATTTAATATTATAATTTAACATATTAAATTCGAAGCTATTCAAACTTGTTAATAATTTCTATGATATTCTTACTCATGGTTTAACTTTAACTTTGGCTTAAGTTTCTACATCAACTTATATACTAGAACTAATATAAACTGCATTAATTATGCAAGCAAATTCCTCCTCTAGCGGTGAGCTATATATAAAATATAATTTATTTATAGCATATTTAATATAAAATAAATAAATCAAAGGCAAAATTATAGGTACGAGTATATTATAGAAGCAGAAGTTTATCTCTAATAGATAAAACTTTACATAATGTTTGCAGAAAAAGTCAATCTAAGTCCAAAAGAGGAAAAT
>JAEBDU010004583.1:0-11081 GCA_016802625.1 Heliconius numata | reverse complement strand
ACAGTGGCTGGTTCCAACATTTTTATATAGCTTTTCAATCCTGCTTTGGGACAGACGATTCTCATATTTTCCCGATCAGCAACACAAACTATATCTAGTTGTTCTAGCAAAGTGACACTATGAGGTACGTTTAGCGTTAGTGTATCAGAAAAAGATGGAATGGCGAATAGGAGTGTTCCAGCTGCATTGAATTTTAGAATTTGATTATTGCAATATCCATCAGCAACGAAGATTTCGCCAGTTGTGGCGACTGCTACTGATGTGGGCATGCAGAGTAAGACCCGACGACGATAGGGATAGCCTGCTGTGAACGCTTCACCAATTGTTAGACTCGGATACTTGTGGTTATTGGGCGTGTACTGGAAGGGTAAATATCACCATCTTAATTTAAGGTTGCTTTGGCAAAGTGGGACCGCGTCGTAATGTGGGTTGTGGGTACGATCCCCATTCGTAAGAAAGATTATATTTAAATTACAACTCTTAATTTCCCAGCTTTGAAAAACCGCAGTGTTGCCACACGATACTTGTCGAATTCAAGAACGAAGAATGGAGTGCATTAAAGCTAAAATCTTTCTGCCTAGAAATATTTCTACTTTCTTTGCGAGTATTTCTTTACATTAAATTCTTGTTGTTTCTATAGTAGAATGGTGATGTATGATATTATTATATTTAAAGACATCAAATTAAATTATGTATCACACAATATTTAGATTTTAGACTTCAGTTTAAATCCAGAAATACGAATTAATCACTCATTTATTTGATTACTTACTTTAAATACTTGATGCTTAGCGACGTCTGTAACCCAAACATTATCGTGATGGTCAACAGTTAAGCCATGTGGCATATAAAATGCATATGCTCCCCAACTATGCAGAACTGATCCTGATTGAGGGTCGAGAACTAATATGGTATCTTCAACAATTGGTCCTTTGTCAAGATTTTGGTACACATTCGATTCGTTAAAAGTACTGAAAGTAATATATCAGAAGATAAGACATTTTTTTGTTTATGCTGCAATCCGCATGTAGTAAGGTAGGCAGAGGGGGTCTAGTGTTAAAGCACTCCGTTCCTCACTTTCCGAATTCGTTGCCTCGACACCAGGGCGAAAAAACGGAAATGTTAAATATTTAATTTACTCAAATGGGAATCGAACCCACAATCTGCCGCGTTTCGCCTCAAGACATTTAAATGTTGAATATAGACTATAGATTATCATAAATTAGTGTAACACCTTTCGTCCCACACCCTTTCGGCCCTGTGGAAAATGACAGGTTGTCCCAGAGAATTTATTGAAACAGCTGTTATTTGGCCCACATTGAGTGACTGCTGCGGCCAGTCCTTCACTTCCTGTGGTCTCAAAACAATTTCATCTTTTGGCTGTAATTATAATGATTTAATTTAATATTAAAAACCTAAGCTGATATATATTAATATTATTTTTTATAGTAATAATTATAGTACTTACAGCATGAACATCCGAATTTTTTAAAAGATTATCTTCGTTTCCATAGCTAAAATAATCAAAATTATCTCTCACTGTTTCTGGTTCACAATTAATACAATAAATAGTGGCTAGCAACAGCAGGAACGACCACATTTTGTAAGAAATTAATAAGAAATTTAGTACTTGTTCAGATTTACTGTATACTGAAATACAGTATTGATTGTTGGTCCTTCTTTTAAGTGGCTAGACCAATACGCATGCGCTTTTCGGCAATGGTTGCTTATAAACTAGAGTATATTTTCAAGGTCAATACAGATGTAAGCAAGGATGTCCGAAATGAAAACAAGTGGTGTTAACGATACTTTTATTACTTAAATACAACAAGAATTAACAAAATTGGTCATCCGAAAGAAACATCGCCCTTCCGTTAAGGAGACAAACAAGGCATCTTAGGCATAATACGAAAATAGAAGATGAAATTTCATTTCTTTCCTACCAAATCAGTCTCAGGGTCGTTGAACGTGGCACATTCGGAAATACTTAACGGTTTCCTGCTGCTTCTTCCAAGGCATTCCATATGGGGAGAAAATATTTAATTAATCAAATGAAACGGGTTAAGCCATTTGATTATTGACCTCTCCATTGGGAATTGGGCTGGTCCCATATGTAGCCGGTCTCGGTCATCGAGCAGACCGCGTTGTAGTACTTGCCAGGGCTGCGGCAGTACGACCAGGATGGACACTTGCACCGGAAGAGTCTTTGGAATTCTTCCTTGCACACTTCGTTCCACCAACAAGTTCTCTAAAATACATGTTTTATTTGTACATAGGTAATTGGAAAGATCACCACATATATTTTTTGTAAATTACATATATTACTATGCTATAAAGTTTGCCAAATTACCATTAGGTACACTAGACACATAAATTTATAACCTAAAATAAGAAATCACTGAAAAATCTCAATCATTCTAGCACAATCTCTATAAACTCACCTCAGTAACATATCCCTTAATAGATTGGTCCGAATAACTCCGTTTACTGGTAGCCGCTGCCTCAAACATCGCGAACATGACTATATAAGCAATCATTAAGTACATATTGTATCTAAAACGGGAAACATCACCTTTTCAGCACAATTTTACACAGTCTTTGATCCAAACATAGCAAAAGTTAGTCTTAAAATAGGCTTTTCGGTGTATTCGGCCTTTTTCACGCGCCTCGCCCGCTTGATGCTGCGCGCATAGTACCCAGACTTACGAGGTTTATTTACCTATGTTTATGTTGGGGGTAGGTATGGGGTGAACAGGACAAAAGCGTGTCAAGTGGATGGGGTAAACGCTAATTGGACTTCCGCAGTGGTTTTATACTGCTTGTTAAGTTATATGAATTTTGTTTTTTATTTATAATTTTGTTTGTATGGACGGTTTTGTATAAGAAAGATTTAATTTATTGTTTGAACTTAAAAAAATATGCTTTGAGAGGTAAACTGAAATGTTTATATAATATTAGATATATACAAATGTTTTAAGTATATGGTTAAAATAAAAATCCCACAGTTTTAACACAAATACAACTTTATTGTTATTAATGAAAATAAATAAATTTATAATCTAAATTCTAATAGGACTTTGATTAAAATCAAAATACTATACTAATGAAACAATAAATTACATAAATTTACATTAAATGGTTAAATTAAAATTATTTTTTTTTCAAGATAATATTTTACAATACAAAATTACGATATACAATTGCTTGTGAAGCACAAGGCTCCATTTCCAATGGCACTTTAGATTAAAAAAATAAATATGGCATAATAATTCACAGAATCTTAGTTTTAATATAAGATTGTAAACATTCGTTAATATAACGTGAAACTACGAATTAGCGTTGCTAAAAATCAAATTAATTTTACTAATAAAAAATGGTTTTGCAAATACAAGTAAGTATACGACAGAATTACCGTTTCATTTAATTAAAACATGTTGATTAATGAAGAACATGTCCAAACGTTATTCCAAATATTTAAATATTAAATTCACAAAAAGCATATAAATAACATTTTCGTGTAAAAGTAAGAATTGAGGACAATATAACAATTACTTATATATCACAAACTTACAAATTTAGTACATTTTAGTTTTAGTAGAGACTAATTTTCGTCAACTTTGGTTTTAAACTAAACTACATTTGGAATTTGGGATACATCGGCATATTATAATATGCCTCTATCGTCATACTAATACTAATATCCTACATGGCTCTAAATTCCATTTTGTTATCGTCAACGGTTTCGTGCTCTTGTCGTCTATGTAGAGTTTCTGCGTCTTTCCTGGAATAATGTGGAATGATTTACATATTTAATACAAAATAAATGTAAAATATGATAATAATCTGGTGATGAGGCAAAGTGCGGCGTTGAGTTGCTCTACTTAACACGCAGTGAATCCAAAATTTGGCGGAAAGTGTGGAACGGAAGTGACTTAATGGGAACAGAGTGTGCTAACACTAGGTTCCCAGATTCTCTCTGCCTACCTTGCTATGTGCAGGATACAGCGTGATATATAACAAATATTTGATAATATTTTAATATTGTTTACGTCCTTTTTTGTGACAAACGTGTGAATGTAATCGATTGTAGGTTCCGCCACTCAACACATGACACCTTGAAAATTCAGCTTAAAGTGAGGAGGTTATTAGAGTATTCCTGAAGTAGGTATATACACTGATACTTACGCATATTTATTATTATTAGAAGATTGGAATATACTCTTAGGACAAAGTCTGTAGTACGGCCAGCACTCTCCGCCGGACTCTCCGGCGCGTTGTGCCTCGACGTATTCGGCGAGCAGATCCGCATATGGTGATTTACTAGGACTGTCAATAATAGTTTACGATTAGAACACGAAGGAATTAAATAATTTTATTTAAAAAAAACTAGTTTTATCTTCACACTTTGGATTATTATTAAGTTAAACCTACATATTATTTTATAAACATAAGTATAATTAATATGTATCTTATATATACCTAAAGAAAAGCTTCATGACTTCTCCAAGAAAACCAAAATTCTTCAATGGATGCGCGTTTATTTCGCAAATGGCCCTCAAGAGACATTCTTTGCCATCTAATCCAAAATTCGCTAATAAGTCTTCAGCAATACCGTACATTAGAGCTCTGGAAAGAAAACAAATGTATATATTTATTTAAGTTTGCATTATAATGTCGAGGCCAGTCATGGAGCACTGGTTCGATTCCCACTCGAGAAAATGAAATATTTAATAGTTTCGTTTCTTCGCTCTGGCGTCGAGGCAAAGCACAGTCTTGATCCACCTCACACGCAATACCTCTAGCTTCGGCGGAGCGGAATGGGGAACCTAGTGTCTTAATACGAGGTTCCCTCTGCCTAAACGACAAGATGATAAAATGTTTCAATTAATCGTTAAATAATAATAAAATAGAAAAAATTTAGAGCGCTTAAATAACAATTTCTTCTACAGTATTGTACAACTTGAATAAAAATTCGACACAGGTATCTATTATACTATTTAGACCGAATGAAATTATGCAATAGAATTTTCGATATACGTTAAAGGAATATCAAATGGGCTTCCTTCACTTCCACTTCCTTCCTATATATATATATATTTCGTTCAACTCGAGCTACCCACTAGATCGTGATGTATCAAACTTTAAATAATCAATTCAATATAATATATCTATACCTACAATTAATAGTAAAAATATAAATTTCATTCATTCATATAACGATTGAAGAATAAATGGTAGTGCACCTCACACGTGACAAGGCCTAAAGGACCAAGGACCAACACCATAAAAAAATCTGCTACTTTCACTAGCCAGGCCACCAGTAGATATCAGTACACAGATGGTGCTCAGGAAGTGAAGGAAACCCATTTGATATTCCTTTGACGTATATCGAAAATTCTATTGCATAATTTCATTCGGTCTAAATAGTATAATAGGTACCTGTGTTGAATTTTTATTGAAGTTGTACAATACAGTAGAAGAAATTGTTATCTAAGCGGTCTACATTTTTTCTATTTTATTATTATTTAACAAATCAGCTTCACGCTGTATCCCGCACACAGCAGGGTAGGCAAAGGGAACCTAGTGTTAAGACAATTCGTTTCCCACTGTAAATAAATATTTCACTTCATCGAGTGGGGATCGGACGCACAACCGTCGCGTTGCGAGTCACACCTTGTACCGCTGCGCCAAGACGGCCTCTTATTTAACGGTTAATTGAAACATTTTATCATCTTATCGTTTAGGCAAAGGGAACCTCGTATTAAGACACTAGGTTCCCCTTTCCGCTTTGCCTCAACACCAGAGCGAAGAAACGAAACTATTTAATATTTCATTTTCTCGAGTGGGAATCGAACCCACATCCTGTCGCGTTTACAATATAATGCAAATTTTAAATAAATATATACATTTGCTTTCTTTTCAGAGCTCTAATGTACGGTATAGCTGAAGATCTATTAGCGAATTTTGGATTAGATGGCAAAGAATGTCTCCTGAGGGCCATTTGCGAAATAAACGCGCATCCGTTGAAGAATTTTGGTTTTCTTGGAGAAGTCATGAAGCTTTTCTTTAGGTATATATAAAATACATATTAATTATATTTATGCTTATAAAAATAATCAAAAGTGTGAAGATAAAACTAGTTTTTTTTTTAATAAAATTATTTAATTCCTTCGTGTTCTAATAGTAAACTATTATTAACAGTCCTAGTAAGTCACCATATGCGGACCTGCTCTCCGAATATGTCGAGGCACAACGCGCCGGAGAGTCTGGCGGAGAGTGCTGGCCGTACTACAGACTTTGTCCTAAGAGTATATTCCAATCTTCTAATAATAATAAATATGCGTAAGTATCAGTATATGTACTTCAGGAATACTCTAATAACTTCCTCATTTTAAATCGAATTTTCGAGGTGTCACGTGTTGAGTGACAGAACTGAACACCGCGCTCTCTTTGGCTTGTTACTTAAAATATGAAATAGTACCCCCCAACCCCACGCGGATATCGAACCCACAATTGTTTATAGTCACACGCTAGTGTCTCTGCACTACGACGGCCTATAAGTAATTTTATATTATTCAATTAAATACGTATGTAGTATTTAATATACCGACAATGAAAATAATCGAAAAATAAAAAATATAAATATCTTAAATAATCCTTTTATGTAGAGACAAATTCTGTTTTTCTTTAAATAAAACGAAAACGTAAGCAGTATTAACTTAAATCTTTAAATTTATTATACACATATAAATATAAATAATAAGCTTTACATTGTATCCCGCACCTAACAGGGCAGGCAGAGAGAATCTGGGAACCTAGTGTTAGCACACTCTGTTCCCATTAAGTCACTTCCGTTACACACTTTCCGTAAAATTCTGTATACACTGCGTAGAGCAACTCAACACCGCACTTTGCCTCATCACCAGAATATTATCATTATACATATCATTTAGATTTATTTTGTATTAAATATATAAATTATTCCACATTATTCCAGGAAAGATGCAGAAACTCTACATAGACGACAAGAGCATGAAACCGTTGACGATAACAAAATGGAATTTAGAGCCATGTAGGATATTAGGTATTAGTACGACGATAGAGGCATATTATAATATGCCGATGTATCCCAAATTCCAAATGTAGTTTAGTTTAAAACCAAAGTTGACGAAAATTAGTCTCTACTAAAACTAAAATGTACTAAATTTGTAAGTTTGTGATATATAATTAATTGTTATATTGTCCTCAATTCTTACTTTTGCACGAAAATGTTATTTATATGCTTTTTGTGAATTTAATATTTAAATATTTGGAATAACGTTTGGACATGTTCTTTATTAATCAACATGTTTTAATTAAATGAAACGGTAATTCTGTCGTATACTTACTTGTATTTGCAAAACCATTTTTTATTAGTAAAATTAATTTGATTTTTAGCAACGCTAATTCATAGTTTCACGTTATATTAACGAATGTTTACAATCTTATATTAAAATTAAAACTAAGATTCTGTGAATTATAATGCCATATTTATTTATTTAATTTAAAGTGCCATTGGAAATGGAGCCTTGCGCTTCAAAAGCAATTGTATATCGTAATTTTGTATTGTAAAATATTTTCTTGAAAAAAAAAAATAGTTTTAATTTAACCATTTAATGTAAATTTATGTAATTAATTGTTTCATTAGTATAGTATTTTGATTTTAATCAAAGTCCTATTAGAATTTAGATTATAAATTTATTTATTTTAATTAATAACAATAAAGTTATTTTTGTGTTAAAACTGTGGGATTTTTATTTTAACCATGTATCTATTTCAAATATTTGTATTTATCTAATACTATATAAACATTTCAGTTTACCTCTCAAACCATATTTTTTTAAGTTCAAACAATAAATTAAATCTTTCTTATACAAAACCATACATAAAAACCAAATTATAAATAAAAAAACAAAATTCAAACAACTAACTAGCAGTATAAAACCACTGCGGAAGTCCAATTAGCGTTTACCCCATCCACTTGACACGCTTTTGTCCTGTTCACCCCATACCTACCCCCAACATAAACATAGGTAAATAAACCTCGTAAGTCTGGTCTCTATACCGTGCGCGCAGCTCCAAGCGGGCGAGGCGCGTGAAAAAGGCCGAATACACCGAAAAGCCTATTTTAAGACTAACTTTTGCTATGTTTGGATCAAAGACTGTGTAAAATTGTGCTGAAAAGGTGATGTGTCCCGTTTTAGATACAATATGTACTTAATGATTGCTTATATAGTCATGTTCGCGATGTTTGAGGCAGCGGCTACGAGTAAACGGAGTTATTCGGACCAATCTATTAAGGGATACGTTACTGAGGTGAGTTTTTAGAGACTGTGCTAGAACGATTGAGATTTTTCAGTGATTTCATGTTCTAGGTTATAAATTTATGTGTCTAGTGTACCTAATGGTAATTTGGAAAGCTTTAAATTTTTCATTTCAGCAAAAAAAAATATATATGGTACGATCTTTCCAATTACAATTCCAGTAACATCTATTTTAGAGAACTTGTTGGTGGAACGAAGTGTGCAAGGAAGAATTCCAAAGACTCTTCCGGTGCAAGTGTCCTTCCTGGTCGTACTGCCGCAGCCCTGGCAAGTACTACAACGCGGTCTGCTCGATGACCGAGACCGGCTACATATGGGACCAGCCCAATTCCCAATGGAGAGGTCAATAATCAAATGGCTTAACCCGTTTCATTTGATTAATTAAATATTTTCTCCCCACATGGAATGCCTTGGAAGAAGCAGCAGGAAACCATTAAGTATTTCCAAATGTGCCACGTTCAACGACCCTGAGACTGATTTGGTAGGAAAGAAATGAAATTTCATCTTCTATTTTCGTATTATGCCTAAGATGCCTTGTTTGTCTCCTTAACGGAAGGGCGATGTTTCTTTCGGATGACCAATTTTGTTAATTCTTGTTGTATTTACGTAATAAAAGTATCGTTAACACCACTTGTTTTCATTTTGGGCATCCTTGCTTCCATCTGTATTGACCTTGAAAATATACTGTAGTTTATAAGTAACCATTGCCGAAAAGCGCATGCGTATTGGTCTAGCCACTTAAAAGAAGGACCAACAATCAATACTGTATTTCAGTATACAGTAAATCTGAACAAGTACTAAATTTCTTATTAATTTCTTACAAAATGTGGTCGTTCCTGCTGTTGCTAGCCACTATTTATTGTATTAATTGTGAACCAGAAACAGTGAGAGATAATTTTGATTATTTTAGCTATGGAAACGAAGATAATCTTTTAAAAAATTCGGATGTTCATGTTGTAAGTATTATAATTATTATTATAAAAAAATATATATTCATATATATCAGCTTATGTTTTAAATTCTAAATTAAATCATTATAATTACAGCCAAAAGATGAAATTGTTTTGAGACCACAGGAAGTGAAGGACTGGCCGCAGCAGTCACTCAATGTGGGGCAAATAACAGCTGTTTCAATAAATTCTCTAGGACAACCTGTCATTTTCCACAGGGCCGAAAGGGTGTGGGACGAAAGGTGTTACACTAATTTATGATAATCTTAAGTTTATATTCAAATTGTACGCGGCAGATTGTGGGTTCGATTCCCATTTGAGTAAATTAAATATTTAACATTTTCGTTTTTTCGCCCTGGTGTCGAGACAACGAATTCGGCGGAAAGTGAGGAACGGAGTGTCTTAACACTAGGCTCCCTCTGCCTACCTTACTACATGCGGGTTACAGCATAAAGAAAAAAATGTCTTATCTTCTGATATGTTACTTTCAGTACTTTTAACGAATCGAATGTGTACCAAAATCTTGACAAAGGACCAATCGTTGAAGATACCATATTAGTTCTCGACCCTCAATCAGGATCAGTTCTGCATAGTTGGGGAGCATATGCATTTTATATGCCACACGGCTTAACTGTTGACCATCACGACAATGTTTGGGTTACTGATGTAGCTAAGCATCAAGTTTTTAAAGTAAGTAATCAAATAAATAAATGATTAATTCGTATTTCTGGATTTAAACTGAAGTCTAAATCCAAATATTGTGTGATACATAATTTAATTTTATGTCTTTAAATATAATAACACCATAGATCACCATTCTACTATAAAAACAACGAGAATTTAATGAAAAGAAATACTCGCAAAGAAAATAGAAATACTTCTGAAAAAGATTTTATTTTATTGTTCTTGAATTCGACAAGTATCGTGTGGCAACACTGCGATTTTTCAAAGCTGGGAAATTAAGAGTTGTAATTTAAATATAATCTTTCTTACTAATGGGGATCGTACCCACAACCCACATTAAGACGCGGTCCCACTTTGCCAAAGCAACCTTAAATAACGATAGTGATATTTCCACTTATCTATATATATAAAATCGAAAGGTCACTCACTCATCACGAAATCTCAGAAACTACATATGCTAGGAATCTCAAATTTTGCATAGGAGTTATTTATAGGACGTAGGTGCTCGCTAAGACGGGAATTTGTAATATTCGACTTCTAAGGGGTTGTTTTTGGGGTCGAAAGTTTGTATGAAACTTCGTTAATACAAATGCTATGAGTCTCAAATTTTGCATAGACGTCACTAGGACGTAGTCATGGAGACAGAAATTAATAATAACATAGTTCACGCGGGTGAAACCGCGAGCGGGCCGCTAGTTAAATATAATTTCAAATGATCCTTTCAGTACACGCCCAACAACCACAAGTATCCGAGTCTAACAATTGGAGAAGCATTCACAGCGGGCTATCCCTATCGACGTCGGGTCTTACTCTGCATGCCCACATCAGTAGCAGTCGCCACAACTGGTGAAATCTTTGTAGCTGATGGATATTGCAACAATCAAATTCTAAAATTCAATGCAGCTGGAACACTCCTATTCGCGATTCCATCTTTTTCTGATACACTAACGCTGAACGTACCTCATAGTGTCACTTTGCTAGAACAACTAGATATAGTTTGTGTTGCCGATCGAGAAAATATGAGAATCGTCTGTCCTAAAGCAGGATTGAAAAGCTATATAAAAATGTTGGAACCAGCCACTGT
>JAEBDU010004568.1:0-11248 GCA_016802625.1 Heliconius numata | reverse complement strand
TTTGAAATTAGGGTTATTTGAGTTTGTACTGTAGCGGAGTTTTTAATTTTTCTTACTTGCGCGCTTTACTCTTCGAAATCAAACAGTGGTTTAAATAAAAATTAAAATTAAATAAGCCCAGTCGTGGTCCTGTAAATGCGAGAAGTTGAAATTAAATATTTAATATTATCGTTTTCCTCGCTCTGGTAACCAGGCAAAGCGCGGCGTTGAGTTCCGCCACTCAACACGCATAGTCTCCAGAATTCGGTGGTAGCTAGGGAACGGTGTCTGTGTGTAATGTGTAACTGTCTTAATAACTATAAAATATTGGTTACTTTCTTATTTTCCATGCCCACACATATTATATGCATATTTTTGGTAGCTAGAGCTTGGGCTTGTTATACAACTTTAATTAATGGCCGAAACCTTCGTAGCGCAGTAGCACAAGTGTGTAACTGCAGACGCAACGGTTATGGGTTGAAGACCAACCCACAACCGTTACAAGACCAAACGAAATAACTTTAAAGTAATCAATGCAAGGAGTAATCGTTCGAATGCATGAAATCCGAATCACGATTAACGATTAAACAATTGTTTAAAATACAAGTTAATAAAAATTGGCTTTAAAAAACTATTATTAAGGCAAAATAGTCAGTCAAATATTCAGACTAATCCACTGCATTTCTCAGCAAGGTGTATTAATAGAACTTCAGAGTATTCAAAAGCTATCATCAATTATCGTGATTCGGATTTCATGCATTCGAACGATTACACCTCGCATCGATATCTCGATTCAAGTAACAGCCATGCATGTCTATCGATTTCGCTATTATTGGCTGACGATTTTGAAGTTTTAAATGTAAAAATTTAAATTAAAAAACGACTTAGTTTTCTAATGTCTTCGTTTTTAATGTCTCTCAATGTCTAATGTCTGTGGAAGCTCATTCGAAATATTTTAGTTTTAAATTTTTTAAATATAAGTTTATTTCTTAGTTTGTAAAACGACGCTTCATAAATATATTTTTTCCGAAGCCAACATCTTTTGAACTTTATCTATTATGTACGATTGAAATTCAATGTTTCAAATCAAATGCTATAAAAAGTACATCAACTGACCGCAACGTATAAATGTAGCTGGCATCAAAAGCTTTTAACTTAATCAAAATAAAAAAAAAATATATAGATATTACTTTTCAAATATTGATTGATTAAAGTAATGTCTTTATTGATTTTGTTCAGCTTTACTCTGTTGTTCTTGTTGTATATATGTAATAAATGTTAGATATGGAGTATCATGTGTTTCTATAGTAATGCTCAATACCATCGTGTTATGAATATAAATCCAAATCAAATATAGGTCGTCATATCGCAAATGTTAAATATTGAACATGGTGAGTGCGGCTTCAAATTTAAATTTTTTAGGCAGTGGGTAGTTTTTACTGTATAATTTAGTCCAAGGTCCAGTCCAGTAGAATGAGACAATAACAGCAAGTGTTTAACGTAGTGACACAAATTATCTTCTTATTATGTCTATATAGAGATATTAAAAAATTAAAATATACAAAAATATAAATATACCTAGATTTAATATAAATTTGTTCAAGTATTATCGTTATTGTAGTTTAGATCCGAAGCAATTTGAGCGAAACGCATAAGTCACTTACCCGAGGGAGGTGACCCACGCCGGTAAAGTTAGCCAACTTTGCTAAGAATTTTTTTGTTATCCTATAAAAGGACAGATAAATTTCATACGGCCCGTTTGGCGTGATAAAATGATGTGCCAGATTCTTATACGGTGATTGCGTTCCTATACACACTGATATTTTTATTTATATAAAGGCTTCGCCTGCTTATTTGCACTCTTAGGGGTGAATTTTTAAGAATCTAAATTTTATAAAAATCGGTGGCGATTTAAATATTTTTCCATACAATCTTTAAACCCATATTTCTTTATAGGATAAAAAAATTTTCAAAATCCCTTTTTAGTGTGTGTCCACATTACACAGACAAAAAAAATTGTGAATAGCTATTTTAAAAGTGGTTTAGGTATTACCAGATAGAGAAATAGAAAATTTAAGGCCAAGGTGCGTAAGCGCTACACTATTGCGGTTTTGATTCTCACTTGGAGCAATGATTTATTTTCATTTTGTTATAAGACTCTCTCTCTCTCTTTGGTTATAAGACTAAGCGTGGCATTGAGATCCACTTCTCAACACGCAATGTCTTAAAAATTGGGTGACAAAAAAAACCGGACTCGTTTACTAGGTATACATCGTGAAACTAGAAAGAAAACCATAACATTAATTTCACATTATCCAACCTTCACTAGAGAGATTCAACACATCAATTTCATGTTACTGCAGTTCCTCTAAATGGAGCAGGAAATATTTAGATACAAGCAAGACACTACAGCATTCAAGTATATTCCAGCATTTCCCGCCGAGTGCCGCAAGTGTCACTACGTCATTCCTTGGCAACACGTAGGCTATTTCCCTAGCTCTAACATTTACCAAAATACTTTTTTCTCGTTAGTGACAGTTTTATTTGTTTATTTATTCTATTTTCATTCTTTCAACATCTTACATTTTATATTTCACACAAGCAAAGTAGATTTCACAAATTATTCAAACATTTACATGCTTAAAGAATTTTTTTACCTCAAAATTATTGCGGCAAAAGCTACATTTATTTTGAATCTTCTTATAAATAAAACAAGAGTATTCATTAAATACTTCGTCCAGGCGCTTTTGGTACTTGAAGCGGTTGCTGTTTTAACTTGACCTACATTGACAGGTCCCCAACGTTACGCAAACTTCACTTGACCTTTACCTATAATAATAATCTAAGCTAAATTTAAGTTACAGTAAAAGAGCATCATTGTACATTCGTTGCAAATTTTTGTTTCTTTTTTGGCACGAATTAGTTATAATTCTAGATAGGTATATAAAAGTACTATAGAACTAATAACTAATACTGTAGTTGCAAAGTATCTGGCTGCTGGAGAATTCCCTTTTCTAAAAAAAGAACAATAATAGAACATAGAACACAATAACGTTCTTTTTTTAGAAAAGGGAATTCCTTTTCTAAAAAAAGAACAATAATAGAACATAACAATGGAATGATATTCACTTTTTAGTATGATAAAACAGAGATATCGAGATCGATCGATAAACCTGCCATGTCTATAAAGAATGTGAAAAACAGAGGAAATGTTTTCTGCCGTCCATCCTGACTGATTACCAAGTGAAGACCAAAATCAATAAATCGTAGTTTTCTTTTTAATCTCCTCTTCCTTTAAGTCACTGGAAGTACTTATGATCTATAGACTTGAACTGTTATTTTAATCATAGAAACGAATCCCAAGAACATAAGACAGACACATTACACGATTAAGTATTCAATTGACGTTCATAAACTCATTAGTGGAGACAAGCACAGATAACTAACACCAGCGGGCTCCCCTGCCAAAGGCGCAAATTAAATTCGTATTCCGATCGTGAAATCAAGATAGACACTTCGATGCACATCTGCGTCTACTGTAGAACTAAGTTAAAATTAACTCAATTTACAAATTTACACTCTATTCCTTATGTCATAAGAAGAATCAACATGTAAAATAAAAGACATAGAAAAGTGGTAAAAGGATTACTGTTGAGACCACAAAGATTATATTGGTTTGCCACGAACGATTGTGTCGTTTGCTGTATTTAATGTATGGAGTTTGGATTATAGAAGGGTCCAAATCTGAAGGACTTTGATGAATAGAATTGTGAAAGTGTCTGACACTGTAATAACTAATCATGAGTGATGGAAACTTTATTCACTGAGACAACACCGTAGAGATTTGTAATGCGTCTAAATAAATTTTCATAAAATAATTATTTTTGCTCCTAATATTTCAAATCTTATAATTTGCAATATTTTCTTCTTAATATAATAAACGTGTTGGACGATATGATTTTCCTTTCAAGTTCTTTTAAACTGACAAAGTATTTGTAAGTGCACTCAATCAATTATGTATTGCAAGCATCTATTTGCTTATTGTAAGTTTTCTTTTACTTCCGTATTGATAAAATCGAAAGGTCACTCACTCATCACGAAATCTCAGAAACTACATGTGCTAGGAATCTCAAATTTTGCATAGGAGTTACTTATAGGACGTAGGTGCTCGCTAAGACGGGAATTTGCAATATTCGACTTCTAAGGTTGTTTTTGGGGTTGAAAGTTTGTATGAAACTTCGTTACTACAAACGCTAGGAGTCTCAAATTTTGCATGGACATCACTTATAGGACGTAGGTACTCATGGAGACGGAAATTAATAATAACATAGTTCACGCAGGCGAAGCCGCGGATGGGCTGCTAGTTATATATACGTAAATTAAGTTTTTCTTGCTAACCAAAGATTTTTTATATGTTCATTTCTTCGCTCTGGTGACAAGGCAAAGCAGTCACCACACAAATCCTTGAGCAACGGAAAATGCGGAACAGAGTGTCTTGACACTAAGTTACTTCTACTCTCCTATTTGCGGGATACAGCGTGAAAAGAAAACGAACGTTTTGTTCTACTTTCTAACTCTTTCACAACTTCACAATATGTAATCAAAAGACCTGTATTTACTACCCACCTTAATCAATTCCAGTCGTTTGTACAACAGTAACAATTTCAATTGGATTAATTTCAATGGTCATACAAATACAAACCTTACAACTTACGCAATTATGTCCTTATTCACTTAAACTATAACTCGATATTGTGTATTTAAGAAGCAATCTTAGTTCAAGTAATTGTTGGTATTCGAAAATACAATACAAAGACAACGATATATGGTAACGTAATTGAAATGCAAATAACTAATAATATATATTTTGAGGTTGAACAAAATCGAATCGAATTTCTCAAACAAAGAAAAACAAAACATTAATCTATTTTCAAGTATTAGCTGCCATTTTTTATGTTATATGGTTATTTTTAGTTTTCAAGAATATCCTAGTGTATTTCTTATAAGACACAAGAATACTACTACAACACATCTCATCACAAATACGAAGGGAGAAAGTTGTCTTATATAATTGTTGTCTAATTGCATAATTTGTCAGTGTCAATGGAAAAATATAAAAAAAATCAATACCTATACTAAGCATCCTATCTATCATTTGCCAAAAAACGTTACTCGTCATAAGACCTATGAAACTGAGAGCCTCTTAACTGAAGTGAACATCAAGATATTTTATAGCATTTTCCCTCGATCGAGACCTTTCTGCTGACCGCAATAAATGCCTCGCTAAAGAGATAAAAATAAGTCAGATTCCTTTGTAGAAACTCCACTAACTGAGTCGGCTTAATGAAAAACTTTAGCGGTGGAAGCATTTCCTGTGCCTACTACACTGCAGATACATGCATGTATATAATTAGACTGTTTTTATATAGCCCAGCTACAATATTTTTTCACTATTCGTAAAGAGCATAATATGCTTATTGTACAATACAAGAGTAAGGTTTAACTATTTAGGGTTCTGTACAACAAAAGGTAAATCCGGAACCCTTATAGGATCCCTTAGTTCTGCGTCTGGTCTACTTGGAACTATATATTAAGTCAATCCAATTAACCAGCATTTTTTGGATTTTTTTGCTACATTTTCTATGAAATTTGCCGCGTAATCATAATCTACAGGGCAGTAAGTAAGTACCCGTGGATCTTCAGTTGTAAAATTTGGCACAAATTACGAACCTTACATCTATTTTCAGCTTCACGCTGTATCCCGCACACAGCAGGGTTGGCAGAGGGAACCTAGTGTTAAGACACTCTGTTCCCCAGTACATCTATTATGTTGGCTTGTTTGCTTGATGCTATAATATATATTTCCAAACAACCTATGCTTGAGATGTAATGGCTGTACTACACTACGAGAAGCTATTTTGTATCATTTAGTTTAAATAGCATGTTGAAAAATATGCATCTAAATAAGAAATATCAATCTATCGACATAACGAGTAATACCTCCAGTGAAAAACTTTATATCAATAAATAATCAATCAAGTTGCTGGAAAAATAAGATTAAACTTTTACATATAATATATATATTGTACATATAATATTATGTGAGTTTTTGGTTTCGATTATAATTGATTGACCTTTGCCTGTAATAAAAAAAAATACATTTTTTCCACTATTTTCAGCATTATTTTTTAACTTAACTTAACTTGACTATTTAAACATTTACAGCAATACAACCCATTACAAAGCACTAAAAACTAACACGCGGGCCACTGTAACACAACTAGACTCAGTTTAAAAATCCCTTTGTTCTCTTCCTGTCTGATTTATCCTTTATCCCGCAAACGTAGAACCACAGAAGCATAAGCATTCCACATAAATCATGTGGCTTGGACAACAAAGCGTCAGAACTTTGTGGTCACCTGCGAAAATATTAGCGGCATACTCTCCTATGTATGGGTAATATTATTATGTTTAAGTAACTTTTCAATATTTGTGGTAAAATATTTCTGTATAAGCGGTCTGAGTTACACATATTCTTAGAGATATTACAAAGGAGATAAAATCCATACCTATATTATAAATTCGAAAATAACTCTGTCTGCCTGTCTTTTACGCAATCAGGGACAAACCGCTTATTTAATTGTGATAAAATACTCATATAGAGATGCTTCAGGGTCTCGGGATGAACATAGGATACTTTTTTTTCTCATATTTGTAATATTGCCGCTATTAAAATACTTATTAATTTGACATGCGATTTATTCTGCCATGTTAATAACAACCGTCGCTAAGCGACCGTTAAGCAACGATTTGCATAGTTTGTTGTTAGAAAACGTCACCCAGAATGAGCTTGCTTAACGCATGTCTCTATTGAAAACTAAAAATAATTCAATAAATATTCGTATAGTTCAAGCGGGCGTAGCCGTGTTCAGGTCCACTAGTATTTTTATAAAACAATATTTCAAAAAAATATTATCCTTTGGGTATAATATAAAAATAAGTTCAAGTGAAGCCGCGTTTCAGTCTGTAATAGTATACGAGTGATTCAATGAAAGAAAGTTGAATATATGACATAAACTAATACAAATTGTAGGAAATGCATTTTAATTAATAAACTGTAAGACACGCTTTGCAGAATAACAGGACGGTCACGGCAAGTTCGCGATACTCAAGGAATATTACATTATGTACGAAAGGTCTGACTGCGACGGAACGATAAAACGCTAAGCCGAGATGCGCTTCGCACTCAGTTGAAGTTTAGCTTGCAAGGATAATTCTAGGCTTTGGGGCAAAATTATTATATTAAAATAAACTTTTATAGTAAAATTTTATTTATACATTTCTCGGGAAAGAGACAGCTTAGAGAAAAATAACTTTATTCTCTATATTTTAATTCTTTCCAATTTTGTAAGTTTAGTATAGCTTCTATGTATGTATTTGTATATGTGTATCTTATGCAGATAAGGTCTTATTGCTTCTAGCATTTTTCTTATGTATATTTTTTGATAAATAAAGGACTAATTTAATATTTTATCGTTTATTATATATCTATCGAGAAACTTCTTCATTAGTTGCCTTTCGTAATAAAATTCCAAATTAATAAGGTTTTTTGTTATTTTAAATATTAATCAATATTTAATTAAATTGAAACTTCGCAGATTTTACATAATTAAATTAGTAGTATTTATATAAATTTCTGTAATTATATAAATTTTTCTAATTATATAAAATGCTTCCTTTACAATCTTTATTTTAGCTTCGCGTTATATTCCGGAAATGGTTGGGTAGGCAAAAGGAACCTGGGAATCTAGTGTTAAAACAATCCGTTTTCCATTAAGAAACTTCCCCTTTCCTCCTTCCTTTACCTCTATCAGACCGAGGAAACGAAAATATTTTTATTTATTTGTTTTAAAGGAACAATTGCGTTCATATTTTCATAGTATAAACCTATCTATCTCAATAAAAAAAAAATTAAAATATTTTCTCATTTAGTCTTTTAAAAACCTTTTGTTAACAGATCTAAGACCACGTCTAAACACTATTTCTCATGTGAACTGTAACACACTCTCCGTCGTGTCGTCCCACAAAGTCGACCTACAATCGTGATTACATACGAATCAAATTGACTTAACTGTTTTAAATTTCATCATTCTTTAAATAACTTTTGCTTGCTAGATTAGTACGTATATATTTACAAAATTTCTGTAAATTCCTAAGCCACATATTTTACTTATTTTCAGAAAACAATTATTAAAAATCTATTCTAATATAATGAAGCGGAAGAGTTTGTTCATGACCTCAATAGTTTAATACAATATATATATATAAGCACAACAAACAAACAACTGTGGCATTTTATAGTTTAATCCACTTCAGTGTATACGGCCCTACACGCATCCACGCCTGCCATCAATCTATAGTAGGATGTAAAACAACTCTATACCGTCGCTCACATTGTTCTCCAACAACGAATAAATCGCTTTATCAACGAAGACAATAGGCTAATGGTAGTACTCGTACATTAGAGCCTGCATTGTGATTACAGGTCTACTAAACTCAAAATCGGTTTCTATTCTAAGTGAGCATAATGTGGGTAGGTATAAAAAAATTAAGTTGAATGTCGATAGGGGTCCTATTTTACTGCTGTAACGTATAACTGGTTTGCAAAAAACGCAACGTGCATTCTATGGGCCCGGAAATACAGGAAAAAATATTTAGGTATCTTTCAAATATGGCGGTACGACTCGGTTATGGCGTAGGACAGTGCTGTAATATATACGTTAGATGGAATATTTAGATTTGTGCCCAACATCGGTTTTTTTATTGCTATAATCTTAACGTGACAAGTAGTAAGACCCTAAAGACATATTATGTACAAAATCCGAGAACTTTACATTATAATATTAGTTATAAACTTATAAAACATCGACAAAAGTAGAAAACTCAATACGGTTTTTAACTAAAGTGGCCTTTATCGAATTTTATTTATTACCTGTTTATCTTAAATTTCTAAAAGTATATATTTTTATTTCTCTTTATTAGATGATCAAACTTTGCACAACAAATCCGGGGTAAAAATCCTAATTTATCCAAACAATCGAACCTACAACCATCCCGTGTAACCAAAGACCAGATACTTTTCATCTAAAATATGTATATATATCTTCTTCTTATATATTACTAGCGGCCCGCTCGCGGTTTCACACGCGTGAACTATGTTATTATTAATTTCTGTCTCCATGACTACGTCCTAGTGACGTCTATGCAAAATTTGAGACTTCTAGCATTTGTAGTAACGAAGTTTCATACAAACTTTCGACCCCAAAAACAACCCCTTAGAAATCGAATATTGGAAATTCCCGTCTTAGCGAGCACCTACGTCCTATAAGTAAATCCTAAGCAAAATTTGAGATTCCTAGCACTTGTAGTTTCTGAGATTTCGTGATGAGTGAGTGACCTTTCGATTTTATATATATAGATTAGGTTTTGTGCCTAGGTTATTTATGTATTATACATTCACAATACATAGATAACCTCCATATAATGACATACAAAGAAGTTTAAAGTTTTCATCGGATAATTAAACAAAGTAATAAATGTGAACACTAAGTTCCCGCCATTAAACATTACGATTGCAGGAAGTATAATACAGTTTTTATTTTACTCGAGCTCTAGAATTACGTGCAAGGATAATTTTCACTGTAGCAATTACATTCGCAATTAAAAGCTGTGCCCTCGAGTGGCAAAATCCCGGGAATCCCTGGAATCTGGTATTTGCGACCCTAAACTGACCTCTCACTACATAGATGCTTTTAAAATGTGTATTATAAATTTTATTATTTTATGCTAATATTCTATATAGTATATTTATATAGTTGATGTTGGCCTCTTTGATTATTATTTATGATTATGTGGCTTAAAATAAATGTAATTAAGCGTCGTATTTATATTTTAAAAATCTATTCCAATATTATAAAGCTAAAGATTTTGTTTGGTTAAATGTGTTTTTTTTAGGAACTACTTCTCCAAATGAAAAATTATTTTGGCCTATTTTGTTTAGTTAACCAATAGGTTAACTACACAAAATAATCCAAAATAATAATAATAGCAGCATGCAGGTGCTATTGCACCTGCATGCTGCAGACAGAGAATTTTTGTTTTATATATTGATTTAACAGAGAATAAATTGTCTTAATATAAGATATTTCGTCGCAACTTCTCTAAAAATAGATAAAAATTGAGATCACAAGATACTTTGACAAAATGCGGGCATCATTTGCAATTGGCAATGTATGAAGATAATAAAATTCTCAAAAAGTTAATAATTCATTTATTTTGACTGACCATACATGACATACCTAAAGCAAATAGCAGTAGAAAATAATAAATTGCCCTAATAAATAATTCACAACAAATTATTGAAAGCTTAAACAAGTTTTTTGTTTATATTTTATGCATGTATGTATATTTGCAAACTCAATATTCCACTCTATATATCTAAATTTTAAAGCAAAAAAATAATCTATATTTAGTTATTTAAATACATACCACTTTGTTTAGTTATTTATGAATCAATAATAGATATCCATGCCTATATTATAAATTCGAAAGTAACTCTGTCTGTCTGTCAGTCTGTCTGTCTGTCTGTCTTTTACGCAATCAGGGCCAAACCGCTAATTTCATGGTAATAAAATACTCATATAGATATAATTGAGGGTAATGGGATAATTAATAGGATATATAGGATATTTTTTTTTCATATTTGTAATATTATCGATATATACTAATATATTAAAATACTTATTAATTTGACATGCAATTTATTCTGCCATGTTAACCTTTAACTATGGACGTGATTTTTTTATAACACACATATGGACGTCGGGTCTGTCAGACCAGTGTATTTATTGGTTATATTCCGTCTGTTTTTTAAAGGAAGAAGACAATTTTATGTTTTAGTTTACATGAATAGCCTCAAATCAAACAAAATCAATATAAATAAAATCGCTTTTTATTAAACTTTACGCATCACAACGATTTAAGTAACTTAAAGTCACAATTTCAGTCTTTGGCCACATGGGATGACTCTTAAGAAAATAATACTATAAAAAAAAGACAGATAATAAAATAAATATTTTTTTAACAAAATATAAAGTCTAACAATTAAAAAAAATAAATAAATTACATCTTATGCTATAAAATAAAAATTTTGACAACACCTCAAGATAAGGTACTATTGAACATCGATACACAATGGCTTTCAACATTG
>JAEBDU010004563.1:0-21080 GCA_016802625.1 Heliconius numata | reverse complement strand
AAATATAAGTTCTGTAAAAGCCTCGAGGTGTTTGATTTCTTTACATAAGTAAGAGCTGCAAAATTCAATATTTTACAAACTACGTTTGCCCGCTGACGTCTCATAGTTATGATTGTTAAAAAAAAACATAACCATTCATCTCGTTTATCAGTAGGTATATGAAATGCATATACCTCCCTAAACAAAATTATAATTTATGTTTCCAAAGCTCTGAAATATAACCTCCCCGTGATTTATCACAAATATAGACAGTAACGAGCGTCATATCCCCGTCACGTGTTGTACGCAATCGGTAAAAATAACATAATGAATGTGACACAAATCATTGAATATTAATGACGCGCGTGACGAACTCAATATGAACGGCCCGACTTGCAATATTTGCGCGTGATCATCGAGGGTTTAATATTGAATTTTAATACTTTGTTTAATTTAATAATATTTACGTACTCATATCTAAGCTGTGCTAATAGAGCTTAACGGTTGTTAAAAATTGCAATGTGGAAATTAATTTTAACAAAATATTTATAAGATTGTTAGGTACTTGTTAATACTTTGTTAATACAAAGAGTTAATACTTTTGAATAAAGTTAATGATTGTGAATTCTGTATTATTCGTAAAATAATGGAACTGCGTGAAAAAAAATATAATATATAATTATTATAAAACTTCCGAACGTACAAAGTTTTCATATTACCATTCGTAAATAATTAATCTCCATATACTGCACACTTTGCATTAGCTAATCCCAACATTAAAATACATACATATGTATAATTAGAACAAATTCATTCCCATCGTATTATATTCAACGTGATATATGGAGGTCATGATTGGCCTGCAAAGCTGAAATTTCCTCAGATTAGACGTCACCAGGCCTATTCTTTAGGCCCGATCCTGTAAATTGCTCGCATTTATTTAAACTGTTGGAAACGACCGCTAATGTAGTTCTTGAAATACTTTTTGTAAATTTATAGGTCTCGAAAATGTATTACGGGTAATTCACTAGATTGAGGAAGATGACGTAAAATTTTACTTAGAATAAGTTAAAGAAAATTAAATTAAAATACGATTCAACGTAGATATAAAAGGCGAAAGTAAAATAAAAAAAAATATTTGAAGTTCTTAAGCAAACTAGCTATACTTTATATCCATAACAAATACTTTACGAGACGTACACTCAAAATTCAATTTCACATCTACTCAAGAAAAGCACTCAGTTTCTTACTCAGTGTATAAAGCATAAATAATGTCAATGTTTTACTCGCTAGGTAAAGATACTTTTAATGACTGTAGAACCTAAGTAAAAATAAAAATAAATTAACTGTGTCGTCATTTATATGATTTTAAATCATATAACGGTGTCATCATCTCTGTATGAATAATTATGGACATACAACCATATGTTGACTGAACTGATTGAACTCGGGCGAAAGGAACGGCCGCTGAAGATGCTCTTGTAGTTTCACAAATAAATCAAGTGCAAAATTACTTGTGAAATAATTTTCAATTCTGTAGTAATCTAGCTTCGAATCACAATATGATCGAGAAAAGTTCGTCTTTACAGAATGGTTTTTATATAAAATCTGTTCAGATAAGCTACCTTATTCATGCTCTAGTAAATTTTATAGAGTCATTTCAAATAACGTATCTAAGCATTTTTTAATAATAAATTATAGATTTTGTAGGACAAAGCCGCCTTTAGGTCGCCAGTTCTTGATATACGCATTAATGCTACCATTGAAATTTGGCGCCATCATCTATTTTTTCTGTGTATATACTTAGGCACTCCAATGTTCATAAATAATTTTCTTCAATTTACGTAGCGCATAATGAAAAATTTATCGGTAATCGGTTATCATCCTGACGGAGTATCTCATCTTGCTAAATTTGCTATTTTTCCTGGAAAATTCTCTTTAAGTGAAAACTGCTACGGAATGCTGTTACTGTCTTGAACTAAAGTCACGTACTAAAGACATGAGTGGCAAAGGAACGGTTAGCGTGAGAGTCAGAGGTCGACGTTGCTTAAAAGTACTTGCGAAATATCTATTACTTAGTAAATGTGTTTTTTATAGACCGTATAAATATTTAACATTTAAATATTTGACAACTTTTTGTTATTTTAAAGATGTATAGCATCAATAAATTCATCATAAATATGTCTATGTGTTTGTAGTAAATTCATTGAATGTATTAAGTGTAAAAATGTCTATATCTATTTAAATTACACATATTTTGCATACTATTTGGTTAATATGTAAAATCCTTTAAAAACTATATTCTTAACTTAACTCTATTCTCCACATTCTGCCCATACCAGTGACACTGAACAATAAACTTCCTACCTTTTCTAATCAGATCAGGTGAATATATATTTTATAAATATTAATATCCAGTCGTGTATTAAATTATCGAGTAAAAAGCCATTGAATTCTTAATATAAGCAAAATATAATTAAATTAAATTCATTTAGATATTATGTCATCTAACTTTACGCGTAAAATATTTACTTTAGTTGTTCAATTCATTTAGTGATACCAAATGTGAAAACAATAATAAGATAGAAAACCTTGAGAAATAGCCAGGCTGTAGGTCTTTTATCTTCAGGATCGATCCCAATAAAATGTAACTTTCCATCTTGTTGACATTGCACTTTTAGTTTAAATGGGTCAAACTGAAGAGTGGATAAGTAATGGTCAGCGGCTCCTCCTCTATCGTGTACCTGTAGTGTCCAGACACTCGGACGCGCTTTGAGCTCTCTATCGATAGGTATTAGATTTTTTTATCCTTTTCCTTTTTATATCTAAGCCATTAGACGAGTTTAATTATTTGAAATACTTTTGTTTTTGTTGATCTGAGGCCGTCGTAACGCAGCGGCACAAGGGTGTGACTGCAACGCGACGGTTGTGAGTTCGACCCCCACTCGAGGACATGAAATATTTAATATTTCCATCTTTTCGCTCTAGTAATGAGGCAAACCGAGGCATTGAATTCCGCCACTCAACATACAATGCCTCCAGAATTCGGTGGAGAGTGGACAACGCAAGTTTCCTAATGGCAACGGAGTTGCTTAACACTAGGTTCCCAGGTTCCTTACCATGCGGGAGTGTGTGTGGGATACAGCTAAGTGTGTGTTATGACTGAAGCTAAAAAAATTTGTTATTAGAAGACTAAATAAGCTTCAAAGTAACATTTTTCAAATAAATGAATTGCTTTAGGAAACTTTTAACTGTTCGAAAATCTATATAGTTGTAAACAAACTGAGTATTGTGTAAAGTTTCAAACAAGCGCTTTTCCTCTTCATTATCTTATACTTATGATTGCCTCCAGCTTCATTCCTAGCTTTGAAACAAGAAATAATTGTGTTTTCATTGTATAAAATTATTTAGTGTCAAAAAAATAAATATTTGATACTATTTTAGTGTCCTTAATTAGCTCAAAGTGATTTTCTATTCATCCACCACAGTAACAATGTAATATTTCCCCGCAAGCTCCCCGCAGTCGTGCCTACCGTATTATTCGTTCGCCGCGTTGTAATTAAGCGTTAAGTACCAACGACGTTACCACCACAATGTCGGCGCATTAACTTGCAAGTGCGCGTTCCCTTTGAAACATTTTTAGAAGCTTGCGGAAAATGTAGAAATTACTGAGCCTTATAAGACTTTCACATTTTTTTACAATACAAATATAATTTTCTAGTTAAAAGCTTTTTTATAAATTAGTATTTTATATATTTCATGAATTTCGTATTCAAAATCACATAGACATAGGACTTAAATAATTATGAAATGTGTACAAAGATAATTATTATACTAAACAAATAGTTATCAAAAAAGCTGATGAAAGATTGAGTTTTTTCTATATGAATAGAAATTATATCCGTAATATACATGCACAAAGTAAACCACTCGGATTTACCACTACAATCCCTAAAAACATGCTGAATACGTAATGAAAATAACAAATATGTAAAAATAAAAAGGTAAAATTGTTCAAGCTATACGCAAACATAGTAGTGATGAATAGGGGGCAAGGCTCGCGTTGATATGGACCCTAGTTAAACCTGATGAATCCTTTTAGAGGATTAGCCTTTACTATATGAGTACAATTTCACAAGCGTCCTCGCTGGTGACAAATATACCACTAAGACCTTACAGTGGTACCGCCTGCAAAATATAATATTTTGAAATATATCTTTTGCTTATTATAAATATACGAAGTATAACTATTAAGTAATAAACGGATTTAAATGAAAATATTAAATTTCCTCAAATGGGAATCGTACCCACAGCCAGTCACGTTCACTGTCCCACGCCTGTGCCCGTGCCCCACGACTGGCCTCAATTCAATGTTAAGAAGACGACTCATTATTATTTATGAACACGTAATCAAACTATAATATTTTTTTTGTTGTAATAAAAGTTTTTGAAATAACAAAAAATAATATTATTTATTTTATTGAAACTATTACAAGAAATAAATCGGGACGAATGAGGACACGACATAGGGCGGGGTCTAAATCTCTCAATTTATTCGCGGTCGTCTCAGTAATACGAAGAGGTACAACAGTGTTCCTTTATACCTCGTAACCCAGACTTCTCTACTCTGACCCTCACGCGAGCCTTCAACGCATATTATATCTACGCTAAGTAATAAGTATATTTCTAATATAAATGGTAATGTGACTATTTTTAAGTACTTAGCGTCATCGTAAGAGGTAAAATACAAAAAAATAAAATAAAATACAAAGCCAAATAAAAATATGATTGACACAGTGAATTATATATATAATATGATGACACAGTGAATTCTGTATAATAGTATACAGGATTGTATTTATTTTATAAAAACGACTATCTAGAAATAAGAATATCTTTTTTACTCTCATACTACTTATCTAATAGTTACTCTAATTACAAGAATATGAGATTGTGTATTTTAACATATACTTTATTATGAAAAATAAATATATATAAAACGTGTTAAACCTCATTAACGCTGACAAATTCCTTTCCTACATAAATTATCACCATCAAAAAATAGGTACTCACTGACTCAATAAGAGAAAAATAAGCGTAATGGGTTTAACGACACATTACCGCAACTCTAGTCTCCCTAGGGGAGTCGACTGATCTAATTTGCTGATACTTCTGCTCCCTATACGAATGAAAAACAAGGAGTAGCTTGATGTTCGCTTCTAAACTAGAATAACATAATTGCCTCACAAATAGCTATGTATATACAAAAATATGTGTTATACGTTTTCTAAGCTTTTTCTAATAGTTATTGAAGTAAAATGTAGTATATATTTTTAAATGAAAGTTAAAGTAAGTTACTATATTTAGAGTAAAAGTTAGTACTATACTAAATCCATAGTAATTCCATATACCTACTATTAAGTATAAAAATTTCCTAAGTAAGCAATTATTCTTAGATCCAGTTTGTCTTATATCAGTTAATCCCAGAGTATAAAGTAGGATTCAAGTTCAAGTAACTTTAGCACATGGATCGATTAAGCGGGATTTTTATGAGCATCCTTATCAGTAACGGCTGCGATAATACTGCCTCAAAGCGTACCTAAGAAGGTTTACGAGGTAAAAAATGTCTAATATTGGCGGACGATATCTACGGAGATTCTTCTTTAACACATATTAAAAACGAAGCAGTACTTTTAAACTGCTTCGATATCATTTAAAAGCTTTAAACTACACGCTTCATTTTTAAAATATTTGTTGAAGCTTACTTTGGAAAGACAGAAGTTGGGTGGTATTTATTTACTATCTTTCTAGATGATGAAGATATATATTTTTAAATTATAACAAATCTGCTTAGATTTACTAAGTACGTTTAAGTAACAATATTAGTGCGACAGAATTTAAAAAATATTAGTCACAATTTTTTATTCGCACAATTTACAAATTTAAAAATGATAAAAAGAAATACCTTCAGGTTCAAAAATACCCCTTCAATATATCAACATGATATCAAAGATCGTCACGGACAGTGATAATATATGTAGCTATGTGCTACGAACATAGTGATAAGGGTGCGGGTGACCCTGATTAATTCCTGTCAGGGATGAGCCCTTACAATATGAACAAAATCTGTGAAACTACGTCTCCTCCGACGTACCCTTTTTAAATATCTTGTTATTCAGTAGTAAATCCTTCGTCCTCGTTTTTATACAGCGTTACATACCGCACTATCAAGGCGGAGTAGGTTTAGGCGGCAGTTATACAACATAGATACTGTACTATTAAGGCCTGATTATATCACTCAGCAGCTAAATTCAATATTTATAATCGAAGGATAACGATACATTATGAATGCAAAAACAAATATATATATTCTAAAAAACGTATAAATGTTTTACGTTATAATTCACTACGGCTATAAAAACCGTAGACACATGCCGGAATGATTTTCTTTCGTCTCTCGGGATCAGTCTGGAAATTTATTTACAGAACAGGAATTTTGATCCCAGCCTCCCATAAAATAAGAAGAAAATTCTACGGCGTTTGAGCTTACGAACGCGATACGAATTATTGCTATAAAACTTCACTTAAACATGAAATAATTTGTAATAAAACCTACCAAATCGGAAACGTTATGTACGAGTATATCTAGATAATGTATCTATATTTCGGGAAAATTATTTTTACATATATCTATTCATTTTTAGTGCTAAGACACTCTGTTCCCACTATAATAGTACAATAAAATATCAATAATATTTTGTATTGTCAACTATTGTTTATGATTAAATTCATCATATCTCAATAGATGTAAGGTTATACAATTATAACATTTGAGAACTAGCGCTCAGAGTGTTCGCTGCAGTGATAACTTATGTTAATGTTGTCCATACTGTTTAAATGTATTATTAGTTAACAGAAAAAGGAGAGATTCAGACGATCGTAAATCTGTCTCTAGAGTCTTAGAGACACCGCAATTAATGTTTTGTCATTTGTCTCGGACGTCAACAAACCGCGACAAGTATTTACAACTTCGATAACATCACAATGTACACAAAGTCTGTCCAAATCGACCGTCAATCAGTGTTTTCGGTTCCGATCAATTTTACGATAATGTTGGACTTTCATAGCAACTTTATAGCAAGTAATACATTTTTATCTCTTAAATATTTTTGATTTTATTCGTAGAATATGATGATCTTTGAAAAAAATATTTAATGGTTATTATATATAAGTCATCTAAACTTTTAAACTAATTTAGTATGTACTATGCCTAAGTTATGATATATTAAATGTACTCTCTAATCCATACTGACAGTGGTGTGCAAAATTTATATAAAATGATCAAAACTTTCAGTCACATTGAAACAGTTTCCCAAATTGCACGTAATGGGCAAAGCTAACTAAAGAGGAATGTACTAATGACCGGACGGTGTTCGACCACATTACTACAACCCCCGCAAAGTTCTTCATCTAATGACTTTCATAAATTATTGTTTTAGACTACAATTAAACATACAACTATTTTATTACAATTTCACATGCTATACAAATAACTAAGACATAAGTGTTATAATTGCTTTGTAAATTGTTTACATACACATCAATGGAATTTTGTATTGGGATTGATTTCGTCACCTAACAGTACATATTGCATAAAAAAGTGTTATGATAATGATGATTTTTATAATATGACCATTATAAATTATACAACGAAATGACTATGTAAAATAACTCGATAATGACCTGGTTTATCATTAATACATTATAATAAATACGTATATTTCTAAACATGGATTGTCAACCACATCTTAGATCTAATGAAACCGCAAATTTCTTCTGAAGTTAGCTAAACAAACTCTTTCGAAGTACGCCTAACACGTACAGAACTTTGAAAGGTTCAAATAAATTCATAAAGCTCTGAATACTGTGAGAACTTACTTACACCTCAACTTTTATTGCGTATCTTTTGTCTTAACTGTGATACTATAAACTATATAATAATATACGATACTCTTCATATAAATTGAATTATATTAACTTCAATAGAATATTTCTTGTTTAAAGAAATATGTGCATTCTACTGAATAATGTACGTGATTGTTAAAATAGCTTAATTGGCCTGACCAGCCTTTTATATCATTAAAGATATAATATACATTTTAGTTTAATATATCTTATTAACACAAGCAATTGTACATACTATGAAAATAGATCGTATTGGATAAGTTTATAATCCAAAACATAATGTTACATACAACTAACTATAATACAAGGCACATGACTAGGTAATCTACATTGAGGCACACCTCATTGACATTACAAAGAGAGCTGAACAGCGATATCCATTGTGTGCGACCAAAGGACTGATTACACTGTTCCCGTACTGCCTCTCGTATGATGGCCTATTACATGTTCAAGATGCGATACTGAATGTGTTTCATATTTTTTAACCTCACACTATATTAATACATCATGTCCATAATCAAGGCCTTACACAGTACAGTCTTATTATTTAGTATGTAATTAAAAACATTTATTGTAACCTGACACAAAGCACACACATACTCTTAGCATGTGCTGTAGAAACTTATTAAGCGAGGACTCTACTTGAAAGTCTATTATGTAAGTGAAACTTAAATTTGTTTATGCAAGAAACAACAACAAACGCTACCGATACTACCTAGTGCCTTGAAATGTATATATTTTCGTGTTTAATTGGAATTGCTTAATATTCGTTTTTAAAATGTTAAAGTCAGAGAGGTTATAATTTTTGTATGTTTAATCTCATTTTTATCTTGCTTGTTTTGTGTTTTTCTTTTCGTACATATTTCATAAATACCCTTATCGTGGCAAAATTTATTTTTTATAAAGAAGCAAAAAAATGTATACTGGTAACTTCTTTGGGCTATAAAAAACAGAAATAAAAAAAATTGTGATATGGAAATTTTGGAAAAACACGACGTATACTATTCTATATATTGCTATGTTTAGGGAGATTTGGAATATTACTAGTAGCTTTTAACATATAGTAAAAGTTATTTTAAATTATACTAATTATATTATACACAATTCTGTATATTTTAAATTCGTGTATAAAATGAAGCGAGAAATTGTAAAACACAAATTGTATTCAAACCTAGCGAACTGATTTAACACGGTCAATGTATTTTTAAAAGCAATGCTAGGAATTATTAATACGGGCCCACATCCACTAACCCTACCCAATAGATACGTATGCCTCCGTGTTTCCGCACGAACGAACCTTTGAAAGAAATTTACTTCATTGAATGGAATGGTTTATGAACTGTGGCTAACACATGTACAGACCCGATCGACCACTGCCTTCGTGAAACATGTGCTACATCAAATATTTAGTACGTAAGAGTAGGATTTAATATGTAATATTCTATAGTATTCATGTGTGTGTCGGTTGAGCTGAAGTTCAAATGATTTCAGAATTATATTTCTAAAATCTGTTTAAGCTATGTAATTTCAATATAATATGAAAATTGTAAATGTTATTGCTTCCATAGACGGAATATGCGTCAATTGTATTTTTTTAAACGGTTTTATTTTTAACTTATGATCCCAAAAAGGTCTCATAAAAGAGTGGCAAAATTTGGTATTAAAGTCGCGAGTTCAACCTCGTACCATTTTTGTACGGATCCCTCGGTGGGTGAGGTGAGCAACTCGCGCTTGTCTGGTTTTTTGTAAATCAAGTACATTATCTGATTATAAATATAACTTTAGAAAAACTAATAATGATTTTAGGAAATAATCGCACAACAAATTCAAACGTTTAAAATTTATGTAATTTTTTAATTGTATATTTTATGAACCATCCTTATAATACACATAATTGACTATAAAAAGATTCTTATACGAATATAAATATTCTACGTTTCAGTTACATTTCTTTTCCATTACCGTACTTCAGGTAAGATTAAACAAACAAAACAAATATTTCTCATGTGAAATACTCTCAGCGGACTCTTAGCGGACTATAGCTACATCAAGACTACTCGAGTCTGTACAAATGTTATTAGCTCACTTCACTGTGTGTTTAGCTCCTATGTATGAAATACGTGACTGTATTTACACGAAAGTAAGACAAAAGACGCGCGTACTATTTTTCATTGGAGTGAAATTTTCTCAAAGGAAACATTTGGGGCGATATCGGGTAACTATACAGACGTAAGGATAAATTCGATAGTCGATCGGATTTTGTATTATACCTGCGTTACGCTCACCTATTCCCCAATTTATTGGTTTCCCAGAATAAATGGATATTCGATTATTTTATGGTACTGTATTAAAGGATAGATACATATAAATTAAGGGAATTATTAAAATTGTGTATATTTGAATTAGACAATTAAAAACGACCTTAATAGATTCAAGTTATCAACAGCTTTAAAAAAAAAATCTATATGAAAAGTTCTTACAAAAAACTTGGTGGATACTTAAGGTGGAACTCGACAATTATCATTATAAACCAGTTTTCTACAGAGTGAAAGAAATGTGGGCAATTTGCGAGTTCGTTAATTATACAAAGAAAAGTGCTAACGACGCTCTTACACGCTGAAATTCGAGTTGACGATCGCAGATTGTAACTGTAATTTATTAAAAAATACAACAGTTACTAAACTTAACTAGGTACAATAAAAAATGTTACTCTAATTAATAAGCATAAATTATTATGAGTAAAATACAAGTAGGTACATCACTATGCATATACATTTTTATCAGCAAAATATTCATTAATTAATTTCTGTACAATAACATTTAACTTTCTATATTGTAACTTGCATAAAGTCAACATATTTCCTAAGTGACATATATATTCTTTCTCAAATCTATAAAAGATATGTCGAACATGTTTAGGCCATGTTTGTTTCAAGCAATGCAGACCGTCCGAGCCAACGCGACGCGACGTACGCCGTCGACGTACGCTCATCGGGGCAAGTCTACTGTTAATACTTTGCCGACATACTCTTATCCGGTTGAAAAATTTTAATATTACCTTTACAAAATCAATTTTCTCAGAAAGTGTTGAAGCAGGCTTACGCTTAGGAAAAGTCACGTATTGCGAACGTAACATAAGTTAAACTGTAATATGATATCGTAGCCGCGCCAAATTATAAAATGATGCCACGGGATGGTTTACTACTAAGTACATATTGTACTACTATATGCATTAATATTAAATATTCATTTATAAACTAGATTTTGGAAACTTATAGTACATTGCTATTGATATTAATTGATATTCAATAGCAAGTACAATTTATAAGTCAGAAGAGAAAATACACAGAAGTGATTTGACCTATTTGCGTTGAAATAATTAAAATGGATGAAAAAATATATTGATATTTTATGTTTAAAAATATACAATGTTATTAAAATTTTCAAAGGTGTTTGAATTTCGCATTATAGATTTTTTTATTATATTTCAATATAATCTAAGTAATAACTGCCGAAACAGAGGTTGTACCTACGATTGCGTACAGACACTCGCCTAACATTAAATTGACAGCATATGAAAATATTTATTATAGACAGGTCATATGGTAGAGGTCGTCGTGGCGCAGCGGCACAAGGGTGTGACTGTAACGCGACGGCTGTGAGTTCGATCCCCACTCAGGAAGTGAAATATTTATTTACGTTTATATTTCCATTTCTTCGCTCTGGTGTCGAGGCAAAGCGCGGCGTTGAGTTCTGCCACTCAACACGCAATGCAGAAAGTGGGGAACAGAGTGTCTTAACACTAGATTCCCTACCCTGCTGCAGCAGTAATATTTTATTACAATTACCTAACTTTCCCTAATATTAAGATAAGATATCACGATAAAATTATAACAGCCATTAAAACTCATCACATTCCTCTGGCAAAATCAAAACAGAAAATAATATAGGTACTTTAACCATTCTCAAGCAAATACATAATCCCAAAGGTAGTAATTTCGTGTTTGGCTCCTTTCTGTATTCTGTAATGTAAATTTTCGTAGTCGGCCGTAAGCTTGTCGAAATCTTTCCTTTTGTCCCGGATCAATGTGGGATAGGGGGAGATTTTATGTACCGCGCCGCATACTTTCCTTTTTAACAAATCTGTTGTGAATATTTAATACAATATTAGTTAGGTTTGAAAAAATCAGCTACAGAAATTACTTTTATTTGGCCTTTATATTACAGGGCTATTTACGATTCAATAGTTTACAGCACAACAATGTTACTAATATCAGTGTTTAATATATTTTTACAGTAACTTATAATATCATTTTAAATCCAATATGTAATTAATTACCATTAACCCTCATTATATTATAAGCAAGTAATAAATTGCCACATAAATTAAAGTAAATGCACAACTGTTGAATAAGTTAATCAACAAATATCTACTAAAATAATGACTTAAAAATATGAATATAAATAAAGTAAAAAACATTTTTTTATGCCTAGTTTATAATATATTTTTAAAGTATAATTTCTATTTATTTTGTACTTGTAGAAAAAAGGATTTAAGTTTTATTCGACAAGATCTTTACCGCAATAGAAAAATTTATACTGCAAAAAAAAGGCGAAACTTTCTACGTTAGAAATTGCAAATGGAATGGAACTGCGCTTGCGAAATACGTTCTACTCCTATCACAGGTTCAGGAGTAACCATTTATATGTAATTTTCACGACGTTCCGGTGGAAAAATTAAAGGATCTTAGATTTTAAAACTAATGTGGATTTTTTGTCATAGATTTGTATTAAATCATAGTGTATGTATATCATAGAGCTTACCTATATCATATTACAAGACGAGGATTTTAGAAATAAATGCTCAAGATATCTTAGTATGTTTTTAGAGAGGACACTGGAGAAACATATAGACAACTTTTTATTCCAGAATTATCCCAGGTTCGAGCTTTACGCGAATGAAACTGCAGACCGACCTATAGTAGAATAATATATAGAAAATAAATGACATAGATTCACCTTAAAAGATTTTTTGCTTTTTAAATAATTATCGTCCAAAAATTTAATACATAATATACAAACAAGACAGAGTGTGTGAATAATTTATTAATGACGAAGAGACCAAAACTTGTAAGACAATGCAATGGAACATTTGATTTGAGGGTAGCTGCTGTGGAAAATGAACCCTTCTGGAAAAGAAATAAGATTAATAATTAAACTACATCTCGCTAGTTTAAGCTAAACGAATCGTAATGAGATTATTAAAAGTTATTATAAGAGAATTTCTTATTAAATATTCAAGAATATGAAGAAGTTGAGATAAGAATATCAAAGTTACACGCGAGCTCAAGTACCAACCGCTGCAAGATAATTTGGAGAGATGCCAACATGTAACTTATACCATTACTTTTAAAAATGTGATTATAGTCTTAGGTATAGGTACTTTATACTCTGCTGTCATATAATGTTCAGCTTTCAAAAGTTATGGTTGGTGTATTTTTTAATAGAATTGCATATTTCTACATTATTGATCACATTATAATGTTTTCTATTTAGGTTAAAGAATCAGCATTTTTCGTCTTATAAAATAATTTTGCAAATAGATTTACCTAAGCAGCCACCGTTGTAGCCCTGGTTGTCAAGGGTTGCATCGAAACAATTAACGTGATGTTATAGAGCTTTTAGTTTTCTTCAATAAATGAACTAGAATAATAAATAAACAAAACAATAGAAGTAGTTTCAGACATTAGCGCGTTCAACCCAATAAGCTTTTCAGCTTTATGATATTAGGAAAGAAGTATAGACAATATCATAATATATTATGTGTGTTATTGAACATAATTACGTAACAACAATTTGATATCGTCGTAGCTCTTATTTAGTGAGAAATATATGATTCGCAATAAATAACATTTTATCACATAGTAACTATCAAAATGATATTCTCAGAGCGCGGCCGCGTCAACGACTCTCCTCGCTCACGTCCGGTCGCAGTGTCGTATAATTGGATTGTGTCTGTACGAACATTTTGATTGCCGATAAAGGCACTGAGGGTGGAATGATAGCTTTCTGTATTTATATGATAAAAGTGATTGTCTGTTATATGTTTGTCGAAACATTGAAAATTATATTTCGTTTTTCAGTAATACAAAATTAAAAGCTACGCGAGGCCATCGTAGCTCAGTGGTACATTATACGACAATAGGAATATAGTATGAGTTTGTTGTTGACTTGGAGGAACAATATGTTACATTCTAGCTACATAATATGTTCAATCGCTTTATCACGACAATAGACGTAGAATACTATATGTTACTACTACTTCTGCAAAAAATAAATAAACTATGAAACATTACGTTTGGTTCATTAAATATTTAGCTTCATCACCGTCGCCGTCCAGGGCGTGGCAAACACTAAAGAGAGGCTTCACACAAGAGTATTCTCTTCCAGCCATACATATACTCGTACGTACGTTTACATATATCCTATAAATACATAATTATACAAATAAAATAATATTTAATTATAATAATATATTACCAATAATCTAAATAAACTACATAAAAATATAAACCATATTTAGAATATCAACTTATAATATATTTTCGTATAATTAAAAGATTTAGTTAAACATTTTTAATTAATCCATAAAGCTGTGGCCTGTGGAGCTACAGATAATTTGTGCTCGTGACAGCTTCTGTCGTCACTCACACTAGATAGTGTAAATGAACACGCTAGCTCATAACACTTTTGTGCAAAGTTAGTTAATTAATAGAGTGCGTTCGTTAAGCTCATTAAATTATTTAATAACTAATTTATTTTGTTTTAACCAAATTAGCAGAAGATAGTAATTAATTGTAAGTTACACCATTCCAGCGCAATGAGATGAGTACAGTACTCGCTTATCATCAGGTGACCCGAACGCTCGGTTGCCTTGTCTTTTCCATAAAAAAAAGATATTCTTTTAATTAGGAAAATTACCGTATTTACATTTTTTATACATTTTTATTTTTTTATACATTTCATTTCCTATAAAAAATCCCACCACTTTTCACATATTGTAGCCTAAATTATTCTTAACTCGGTGTAGCAAATGAAACATTTTATAAAGCTATATCGGACTCAGGCTTTTAAATAATTCACAGGAGCGTAGGTAAAGTCTACGAGGGGTTAGTGTGACGCATCACGAATAAATTACCTTTGCCCGATGTGCGCCCCCTGTCAAAGTTCAACACCCTCGATAATATCAACTGTCGTTTCGGGGGTGTATTAAAACAACATTTTTTGAAAAATGATCATTTTAGTTGTATTTCTATATTGTACGTAGTTTTAATTATAAATATTTAATTAATTTACTAATATTTATTTTTCTTTGTTATACCATTATGACTGTCTTATTTTACAGATTTCATCATTAACTTATTTAAAAAAACGATCAGGAATCGCGATTTGATACAAAATTGCAATTTGATAACAAAATTGAGTGATTCCTTTTTAATAGCTAAAAAGATTTAGTAACATCGGTTAATATGTACGAATTTAACGTGACTAGGGAGAGACATGTTAGATATACTAGATTATGAGTTACGTAAATGATTACCGTCGGAGTAAGGAGGCAAGGGTTCGTGAACTAGCTTCCAGCCATTTAACTTTATCGTTAGTTTATAATGTACTTACTGACCGCGTCACTGCCAGCCTCCGACGAGACGCCTATTTGTCGGGTCGCTTTATCAGACACCAGATGCAACCGCTACTTCGCGAACTAGATAATGTTCTCTATTGAAACTGACATTATGTAATAGCTTTGTATTTTATATTAGTTCACATAGCTTACTAGTAACAAACATGTTTTAATTTGAAACTTTTCACTTTCATTTTCACGTTCTTAATGTTCCCATTTCATTAATTGACAAAGTTTTCAAACTTAAACGTCCTTTTGAAGAGATTGCACCGCGCATGACGTTACCCTACCACCTAGCGGGACTACCAAGGACACTCGGCGAGCGTGCCCAGAGGGAGGAGCACGACTCCTCGACACTCTGTAACGGAATACGGACGCGTCCGGTGAATCGTAAACAACGCGATTGTCAACAACATTTATAATTATTGCAAGTTTTTAATCTAAAATACTAATTTTGAAGAAATCTTTAACTAAATTGACGATATATTTTTAATGTGTATGTGATGTTTAAAATGAAGAAAAGAAAACTATTAACTGTGATGTTATTTTTGTGAATATGTCATTAGTTTGACAGATGTGCTTGTGAGGTGCTACGATATATATTATCTAAAGAGTGCAGTCCTCTTAAACGTGACAATGAAGGTTCTAACACTGGTAGCGCTTTGCGGTAAGTATCAAGATAGAGTACAAAAAGATTTATATTTTACTTATACATTTTACGTGAAACTATTTTCGGACATTACTTTTAATTAATACAGAAACCTATAATAAAATCAATCAGTAAAAAACGGACAAAGTTACGAAACTGAAATAAATTTGAACAAATGTATCATAATAATAATTGTATATATCAAAAAGTTTTTTTAATTATATCCTTTTAGTTTAAGTGTATCTATTAACGTCAAGAGAAATCAAATCTTCAACTTGACAAACTTGTCTACATTATTTTGGTCGTGACGAGTGTGACACTAACACCTAATGAAACTTGTAGTTGAAAAAAGTCTCTTGATAGGTACGACTTAATTTAATTCTTTCTTGTTTAACAAAGTAAATCTATTAATATTAGTTTCCTAGGTTCCTTCTGCCTCGCTAAGTGAATACAGATTGATGCTAAAAAGATGGAAATAAACCTTCAATTCTCTATAATAAAAGAACGATAAAATCATAATTATATTTTATTTGCAAAAGTTTTGAATAGTAATATTATATTATAATGTATATTATTTATGCAAGTACGGATTAAGGTTAATCTATATTTACTTACAGTTTCATATTTTCCTAACTAATTAAAATTTCATAAATATAACTTTTATTATATTCTTAATGATTCTTAAAGACTTAACACTCAAAAAATAAATATTATTAGTTATTAACTCTGAAAGTAACTAACTGTATACGTCATAAATTTACTATGTCAAGTCAAGACACAGCGCGGAGTTCCGCCACTTTATCAATTTAATAAGATAAACTAGATTAAAATTAGATAGGGAACACGAGTTAGCCTTTGCTTACCCTGCTATATGCGAGACAGCGTAAAAAGCTGGTAAAAAATATAAAAACCGGACAAGCGCGAGTCGTGCTCACCCCCCGAGGGTTCCGTACAAAAATTGGCTCGAATTTTCTCGAGCTTTTTCTGAAATTCATTCATTCATTTATCTGAGCCCTTGCATCTGATACCTCACTTGAACTAACGGCTTTAATACCCAATTTTGCCCTCCTTTTAAGCATATTTTTTATCACGAAATCACGGGGCATTAGATCTAAGTACATGGTATGAATTTCTCCAAGCGTTCCGGCGGACAGACGGACAATTGAGGATCTTATAAGGGTTTCTTTTTTCTTTAAACAGTACGGAACCCTAAAAATATAGACGACGAAATCGCACACCCAATTTACATGTAAAAGTAAAGCTAGAGAAATGTAATAAAAAAATAAAAAACCAACCTGACGTTGCAGATACAATTCCTAAACTAAAAAGACTTGGTTTGCGATAACATAAGTAAGAAATTAATTGCGCAACCGTTCTCAAGCCGCAGCGGAAACTTCTTGTTGATTTTATTAAACAAGCTAAATTAATTTATCTGCACTCAGCGAAATTCTAATTCTATGTTACTTTGCCAAAATTTCCTGTTAGTGCTAGTATAGACACGACTCTTATAATTTAATAAATTCTTCAACGTACATATGTTTCTCTTACTATTACGATAACTCAAATCAAGTCAAATCTAAAAAGCCATTTCCTTAGTCTAGGTAAAATTTCTACGACATATTTCATATTACATCGTGAACAATAAACTAAATTGCAATTTCTCTTAAGAGCGGTTGGGGTGCATCATGGAAATGAGGCCATTTGAATGATGGCGGTCGGTGTTTGCTCACTTTTTACTAGCTCGACGAACTTTTATGCTATTGTCAATATTAAAGCGGAATTTTGTCTCTTTTATTTGAATTGTTGTAATTTAAAAGATTTATGAAGGAACCAAGCAAAACAAAGATTAAGTTCCGCTACTGCACAGAGCGGAGTTTCGGTTTGAGAGAACGAGAAGAAGAGTGTATTAACACTTAGGTTTCCTTGGCCCACCCTGTTTTGTGCGGAATACAACGTGAAGTTGAAAGACTGTTTTACTAATACAATTGATATTTGTATAAGTATATAATACTAGTTAATTTATAGTAAAAATATAAAAGTTGGTACAAATTACATAATTGATTGGAAATAAACACATTACTATAATACTAATGATTATATACAAAAAGATAACTTAAAAACAAACGAGAATTTGTTATATTACGATTAAAAATATGATCAAAAAATAGTAAGAAAAGTAAACAATACCTGTCAGTTGTATTCTATTTGCTTGTCTATGACGTACGAACTGTCGATGAAATGTTAAATTGTTAATTCTATCGCGCTGTAACCTACCACGCCGTGTCTCTCTCCTGGCTCTCGTCCAGGCGACCATTGTACTTTACTACTGCGATTATTTTCACTGCGCAGCTCAAACTCCTCCAGAACTCTAGATAGAGATGAAAGATTTGTGTGTAAGACGACTGTAATGGCCGTTCACTTCTTGGAAAGTTGAGATAAGGTCGCATGGCTTTAGGAGAATACATTTAAATACTGTTAGAAATATTTGGTTATGTGCTGCAGCATGTGTGGCTCGTGTCTGTACTTTTATAATAAACAACTGAAAGAGCATTATTATGATAACTCTGATTATCTTCTTCTTTTTTAGCGTCACGCTACGCTTCGTCACGATTGTAAGTTCTATTTAAAATTTTGACATGTATCTGATGACATTAAATACAGTTTTAGTTACTAAAGTGTACAGTGTGAAAATCAAAATACTTTTCAAGAAATAATTTGAGACAAATTTAAACAACAGAAAGTTATTTGCAATTAAAAGCTTGATATAAATTGTATCTTACAATAAAGCGCGACTTACTACGAAGCCAATATTGAAATCTCTGATTAATAGTTCAAACAACTCGTGAACTCAATTATTAATTACATCGTCCCCACTATTTATCTTACAAAACAAGTTATATAACCGTTGAACCCGAGTTTGGGAGCTTTTAATACAAAACTAAGTTATCTAAGCTGTAAAGTTACAATGACACTCACTCACAACTTTCAACAACACACACACCTACATTAATGTCACAGTTTCATACTCACAATTAACCCTCTCTGAGTCGTAATGTCATATAACAACCGCGCTGTGTTCGTAAGGTATCGCTACGTCTAGTACATGTAGACAAATATTCGTCAATAATTAAGCTTATATCTACAACTTGGACAATCCCCGAATTTTCTCGTGAGCTTTTTAAGATATACTTTTTATATGCAACTATATGAGACAAAGTTTAAAATATTGATGATGAACTAGATAACAATGTTTAAAGCAAGTTCCTATTAACCCAGTTGTGGCGAAGGAGCACAAGTGTTTGACTAAGCGCGACTGGTTGATCGCGCGTCTAAAGATTAAATAATAAATTAAAAAATGTTACAATACCATTACAATTAATTTCGTATTATCTAAAATAGTTTAATAATTGAGTTTATAAATGCACGTGACTATTTAAACTCCAAATTGGGTTACTTGTCTGGGGAATACGCTGGTACGAACGACAAGGCCCTGTGCGACCATCAATACAGTTGTACTAGCACACGTATGACAATGAGGTAATATAGCGTGGAAGTACGATACTCTCATGAATTTTTTTTTTCTAATAACAGGGTAAAGGCATACAGAGAGCATATATGGTCAAAACACTTCGTTCTCCACTTTCCGCCTGAATCGTGATAGTATATTTTTTTAATAGTTATTGTTAATTATATTCAATTTAGAATTAAAATTGCTCCTTTTTATTGAAAATAATATAATTTGAAATGTTGTAAAATGAAAAGCACATTGAGGTTAAGGTGGTAATGTTCACAAACTATAAATACGCGTTTCACGCTATCGGTCGCTTTCCAGTGAGCGTGCTTGAACATATGTAACGTCTATCGAGGTCACCAATGCGCATAGGAATTGACTATTTCTCGTAATGGCACGATAAGTGCTATTATACGGTAGCTATTTCTTCTAAAGTAATGAAAACTATTTGATTTTGTGTAATTATGTACTTGTATATATGTAGATATAGTAATTGTGTAATGTACCAGCAGTAGGTACAGACTTGCTTGAATAAATGCGACTATTGGGAGCTCGAATAAATTTAGTAGGAATATTAACTATTAAAATAAATCCATATACCTATATTATATTTCAGCTTCACCCCTTTTCCCTAGTATCTTGAGTCTCCATTCTATCAGTCTCTGATTTCCACCCAAAGCCAGGCTTGTCTTATTGGAGCTGAGAAAACAAAACATTAAAATTATTCCTCCAAGAGGGAAATGAAACTCAAAATCATTGTATTTGTCAAACGCGGACCCATTGCCTTTTGAAATTAACTAAATGACACTTACGTCACCTCTGATTCGTTTCTTACAAACAAGTTTGCAGAATTATTTTGTACATCAAACGGAATAGACTGCATTTTTTTATTAGATTTTATTTGATTAAGAATTACTATTGATTATAAATGTCGACGTAATTTAATTACGCCCAATGTAATACCGCCCAGTGTACGTAAGTATTTTATTTAATGTTTCGTGTCTACGCTGTTATAATTAATTGCATACAGCTACGGAAGTGTGCTTTGGGGATGTTTTACTAATATGTTGGTTCTATTTCTTAGTTTTAGTTTGTCATATATTTTGTGTATCTTTGTATGAGAATGTGACAGTTGCTGGTTTTTACTATGTTTGTATGGTAATATGTTTTATATATGTAATTTTTCTCTAGTGTTTTCATAGACAGTAGAATAATAAGTTTTTGTGAAATAAAATCAAATGTAAGTAAAATATATATATATATATATATATATATATATATATATATATATATAT